>JAUMHN010100129.1:0-25062 GCA_032360265.1 Heliamphora ciliata
AATTTGCCCGTTGAAATATTCGTTTTTTTAGTTTGGCAAATCTATTACAAATTGTTATTAAATTATTTATATTTTATTATGTGACATTTGACACTTGGTCTATTAGAGGTATGTTTCTATTTTGCAGTGAAACAATAAACGAAGCTAAAAACTTGAAAATACAGTAAGCGGTGTCAGACTACTTAATAGACCGATCGATCGGTCCATCAAGTAGTCAATAGAGTGTCCCGATTTCTGCATTTGTTACGTGATTGTACTGCTGAGAAGTGAAATTGAAGCAAGATACTCAGAGACATATAAGATTGATCAATCGATAAGTGGCGTGAACGTCTTTAAGTTGCGGCTATCAACTAAGATTTTTGGCAGACAACTATAAATAGGACAGCTAAGGTTTTTTATTTGGTGCCTCTTTTGATAATCAGAAAATCTAGTCGCCACAGAGAGCTTCTCAAGTTGTTTCAGCATACTCACAAGCTAGTCTAGAATAAGCTTGATGATCATTTAGCTTCCGTGCATTCAAGGCAATCATCAAGTATTCAAATCTTCAACGATCTTTTCGAGTTCGTGGAGTCTCTCTAGTGGATTATTAAGGATTCGAAGTCTGGTGGTGGATTCCGTCAGTATTTAAAGTCCGGTGGTGGATTCTAGTGGCAGTCAAGCACAAAGTTGGTGACGTGAATTCGGCAGGAGTAGGCTTACAATTGTAGGTGGTGGATTCAATGGGTGTCTGTAAGATTCACTTATAATCAATGACTTTGTTATAGTGCTTGATCTTTCTGGACCTGAATTAGTCTCGCGGTTTTTACCCGGTTAATTTGGGCTTTCCACATAAAAAACACCGTCTCATATGTGGTTGTAATTGTTTTATTTTCTGTGAGACCCTGACCTGTTTTATTTTGGAATGATTAAGTGTTTGAGTTATCTCATGACCTCAGTAATGTTTCAGGTACACCCTTGGCGCATGTTTGGGTCCTATTAAGGCTTGTTTCGCTAGTGTTTGGGCTGAAAAACCTGTTTCTCGCAAAGGATCGCTTCTCTTCAGCAGTCCAGTCGATTGGACTAGAGGATCTAGTCGACTGGGTTGACAGTGAGTTCCTTCGATCGACTGAACTGGGAGTTTAGTCGATTGAATATGTCGGCAAGGCTTATTTTTGGTTTCCAATAGCCTCATCCAATCGACTGGATTGGAGGTCCAGTCGACTGAACCGTAGATGTTTTCCTTGGTCTATAAATATCAGGCGTGTGGGATATTTTGGGATATTTTGATTTTCAGATCTAATTTCTCTCTCCCAAAATCTCTGCCTTCTCTCTAGATTCTGATGGGCCCGGGGCTAAGTTTTTAGCAAACTGACAACGGATCCTTGCTATTAGTGTCGGGGGCTTCGCATATATCCAGGAAGAATTTTGTTTCGTCGAGGTTCAGTTTTTGAAATGTCGAGATTTTGGCTCACCGAGGTAGGATTCTAGACTCTACTGTTGTTAAAGGGTGTTATATGTGATTATATGTGTTTTCATCGGGTAAAAATTGCATTAAATGTGATTTTCATGTCTAAACCTTGGTTTTTGGGTAAAAAGTGTGTTTTTATGCCTTTCTTGATTTTATACATGATTTGGATGTGTTGATATTGTAGTTTTCAAAAGAAGGTTTGAAAATGAGGTATTTTGTGAGAATTATGAAAAACGTGTTTTTAGAGGTTTGGAGCTAACCTTCGGGGTTGAGTCTCAACTTTTAAAACGTTTGTTAGAAGTATGTTTTTACATGCCAGTAGATCTCCATGTTGATGGATTGGATCTCTTTTTATACATGTTAATGTATAACTATTTTACGAGTTTTTCGTAGTTAAGCTACGGTTGGTTTTTAAATGATTTCTGTAGATGTATCGTGACAGTGAGTATGATAAGTTGGGCTTCTATTACTCCTTGGTAGAAGTCCAAAAACGTGCGCAGAGTGGGTTCGCTATGGTTCCTTTGGTTAATTCCCGTAAATGTGGGTATTAGATGCTTCTTCCATCGGTCGTGAAAATTCGTAAAGAGTCGGTTGCCTCTGTGAATGGCGTCGGTTGCCTCCGTGGATAGCATCGTTGTTGTGACTCCATATAGAACTTGTCATTACCTAGCAGGCCTTAAGTGGCCCAGGACTAGGGTAATGGGCAGGAGTCCATAGTTGTTACCTTTATCCCTGTGTATGGCAGACCCGGTGCATAGGATTTCATTTTATCTTTTTTTCCTTGATTGTGTGACCCGAGTGGAGAAT
The DNA here is from genome assembly GCA_032360265.1 of Heliamphora ciliata. NCBI lineage: Eukaryota > Viridiplantae > Streptophyta > Magnoliopsida > Ericales > Sarraceniaceae > Heliamphora > Heliamphora ciliata. Next base: position 2,255 of record JAUMHN010100129.1, read on the forward strand.
ACTATTTTATTACTGCTTATCATTTTATTTTCCTCGGTTGTGTATTCCGACTGGGAAAATAACGTTTTGTTTTCGATTGTGTGATCTGGGTGAAAAACTAAGTTTTTGATTACTGTTTTCCTTTACCTATGGCATGTTATCTGCATGGTAGATATGCATGGTTTTAAGGGTGGAAACGTGGGATATCTTGAAGTAAAACCGTTTTAAGGCTCGTGTTGGCCTGATGGAAAACTTGTGATTTTCAGGGTGGAAAAACCTTTTTGGCTCATGTGGTTGAGTTTGTATGCTTATGATTGCATAACTTGCTTTATAGTTTTATAGTCTGTTTCTATTGGGTTTCGGCTCACGGTGTGGGATTTTGTTGTAAAATCTTTTTCAGGTAGACGTGGTCCTGTAGGGTGACCTTGAGGTGCCCGAAGGCGGCTGTTTACGAAACCCTATTGTTTGGTCTTTGTTAGGTAATTTATACCTTTCTGTATATATTTCATGTTGGGTTATAAGATGTTGTAATGCATATGCTTTTTTTCTGGCCGTGGGCAGATATATGCATGTTTTATGCTTTTGAGAGAAACATGGGTTGGTTGCTGTTTTCCGTAGTTTCTTACTACGTTGTTCATTGGTTGGTGCAACGGTTTACAAATGAGATTTTCAAATGGTTTATGCTTCATTCAAACTCTTGTGCTTCGAGGGCAATTTTGGAACAGTCTAAGCATCTTTAAAAAAAGAAAGAAAAGATTTTCTTATCCCAAAACATGCATCTTTTCTTTTAAAGGGCTCGGCTTGTGAGGCTGTAATCGTAATCTTTTAGGCCACTCTTTTAATTCAAATCAACCCTCGGTAGTGCATTTTACAAAGGTTTTAGCCTCAGCTGGGTTTTATGATTTTCATCCCCTGTTTATCCAATTTTGGTGATTGTTCAGTGGCTTTTTCGCGTGACCCGGAGTTTGGGGTGTGACATTTTTGATTGTGTGATTGTTTAGTTATTTATTTCTTTGTGGCATTTGACTTCCTTGATTTCATCAATTTGTGCAAAACAGTCTACAAACGGAGTTTTTCAATTGGTATAAGATAAGAACACTTATAACTTTTTTAATTTTTTTAAAAAAAATGTGATTCTTTGATTGATTTGTAATAATGGACTTTCTTAGAGAAGATAGACCACCCCTTCTTGATGGATCAAATTATCCTTTTTGAAAAGTCAGAATGAGAGCCTTTTTAAAATTTATAGATGAACATGTTTGGATTTCCGTTGTTGAGGGATACAAATATCCCACAATTATTATTGACAAAAAAGTCATCCATGTTCCTATGGCTAGATGGGACATATCTAATTTTCAGGATGCCGGTTGGAATAGCTAAGCCATAAATGTCACACCCCCACTTTAGGGGCCAAAAATCGATGTGATTTAAACACAGTCAAAGTGTATTTGTACTAGTCAAACTGTAATTATCTATTTATAGGATCAAAAATAGCTGTACATATAATGGATACGTTCTTCCATACATCTAAACTAGAATATATACTTAGCAAAAAATTTGCACTTCAAGTCCTAATTACCAAAGATTTAAGCAAAAAGACAATTGACTGCAAGCCTGAGTCTATGGACCCAATAATTGTGGTGGACCAACTCTAGCCATTCCTGCGATTTGCAACCACAATGGTTACGGGAGAGTGCATTTAGTATTATAATGAATAAGATAGAAAATAATCATTCTATTTGGAAATATTAAAACATCATGCTTTCCATGAGAAAAGTAAGCTATTACATTCACTTGTCACAAAATTTCATAAATAATCTTATCAGTTTTTCAGGATTTCACAATCTTTGCAAAAATATATTTTAGGCTCAACAGTCACAAGTCATGGAATTTACTATCTCATACTTAAAATTAGAGTTTTCGGCATAACTGCCATACTTTAAGATAATCATGTCTTATTCATAACCCATACCTAATAGTATCCAAGTACAAGTGGTATGTGTTATAACCCGGGACTTTGTCTGAATAGCCTTTACGGTAAAATAACCCCCACTCAACGGGAAAACCTCCCCTATAGGGACAATAAAACTCATAATTGGGTAACCTTTCCTAGCGGGATATAAATGGCCGAAAACCCTTATAACTTGGCACTTTAGAACATCATCTCATAATATCGATAACGTTCTAAAAATATTGCTATCACAAACACACGCTTTTCAAAAGATACCGATAACATATTTGAAAATATTATGGCATTTGAATAAAAGATCATGCTATCATAATTTTTTATGCATCAAAACAGGGATATAAAGAAAATTTAAAGCATAATTTATGCATTTCTATTAAAAAAAAATACTTAAGCACTCTCATCTCGACTTAGGTGCCACAAAACTATATTCTCGTTCCTAATCCCAATTTCTAATCCTCCAGTGACAAAATCTCGGTACCTAGCAAGAAACCAAACCTGTACGTAAGTGTAAGACACTTATTTTCTACGAAATTTTAGAATTAATTTTCGACAATTGAAATTATTTATAATTTAAAATTCTCATGTAGAAATTAACTAAAACATTATTTTCAAAATTTAATTCTTATTAAAATATTAAAATTAACCAAAATATTCTTTTTTATTTTTAAAAATATAAACTTTTTATTTATCTCAACTTTTATTTATAAAAAAATACATTTTTTCATACAAAATTTTTATACAAAATTATATTATTTTATTAAAACTAATTAATAAACTATTATTCTCTTTATTATTAAAATTACATTTTACACAAACAAACTCGTAATACTGTTTCATCTCTTTCTTCTTTTCTTTTTTATATAAAGTTTATAAAATACTAATTCTACAGTTTGATTTTGTTGGAGTAATTTACCTGCGATCTGTCACGTTCCAAACTCCGGTTCACGTCAAAAGTTCACAAACAACAACCAAAATCGCCCAATACAACATATGAAAAATTATAAAGCCAAAACGAGACTAAAATCTTTGTAAAATGCACTATTGAGAGTTTATTTGATTTAAAAGAGTAGACCAAAAGACTACGGTTACGGCCCCAAAAGCCAAGCCTCGAAAACAAAATATTTATTTTGGATAAGAAAATCTTTTATTTTGAAAGAAGCTTAGGTCGTTCCCAAATCTCCCTCAAAGTACAAGAGTTTGAATGAAGCATAAGCCATTTGAAAACCCCTTTTGTAAATTGTGAACCAACCAACAAAAAACGTAGTAAGAAACTACAGAAAACAACAACCAACCCTTGGTTTCTCTCGAAAATAATAAATCATGCATACATCCATAAGAATTACGTATGCTTTACAACATGTTATATCCAAACATGAAATATATACAAAAAGTATAAACTACCTATCAAGACAAAATAAAAATCTTGTCATCAGCCACCTCCGGGCACTACAAGGTCAACCTACAGGACCACGTTCACCTAAAAAAGGTTTTTAACAAATGCCACAATGTGAGTCGAAACCCAATAGAAACAAACTATAATGCGATAAAGCAAGATATGCAATCATATAGCATAAATTTGACTTAATCACATGAGCCTTAAAACGGTTTTACTTCATAAAACCCCAAGTTTTTCCATCAGACTCCCATAAGCCTCCAAAATGGTTTTCCATCATCAAAACCAAGCATTTCAACAATGCAGATAACATTTCACAGTTAAGGAAAAATAATAACCAAAATGTTATTTTTCCACTCAGAACACATAGCCGAGAACAAAACGATATTTTCCACTTGGAACACACAGCTGAGGAAAAGAAAATGATTCCTATATACCGACTCTGTCACACACAAGGACAGAGGTAACAACTATAAACTTTTGCCCATTACCCTAGTCCTGAACCACTTAAGGCCTGCTAGGTAATGATAAGTTCTATACAGAGTCACAACAACGTCAACCACTTCCTTTATGGACTAAAATTGACGGACAAAAGCACTCACCTCTTCTTTACGGGGATTAACCCGAAGGACAAAGGTACCTACTTGCACAAGTTTTTGGACTTTCACCGATGAGCAATAGCAGCCCAGTACACACATACTGTCATGACACATCTAACGAATCATTTAAAAGTCAGCTCGTAGCTTAACTATGAAAAACCTTTTAAAAATAGTTAGACATCAACATGTATAAAAATATCCAATATCCATCAACATGGAGATCATCTAGCATGTAAAAACATGCTTTGACCGCTTCCAACAAAACGTTTAAAAGCTGAGAACTCACCCCAAGCTCATAGAACTCACCTCGATCTCAATACTCTTCTTTTCTCACAAAGGAAGAAAAGGGTCGACATCAACAGAAAAAGTATCGACACAAACAAAAAAGGAGTCGACACAAGCAGCAGAGGTGTCGACACAAACAACAAAGGTGTCGACACAAATAGAAAAGGTGTCAACACAAATAGCGAAGGTGTCGACACAAACAGCAGAGGTGTTGACACAAACAGAAAATGTGTCGACACAAACAGCAGAGGTGTCAACACAAATAGCGAATGTGTTAACACAAACAGCAGAAGTGTTGACACAAACAGCGAAGGTGTCGACACAAACAGCAGAGGTGTCGGCACAAACAGCAACAGAAAGCTCCACTCTAATAGAAGGAAAAATGGTCGACACCAACAGAAAACGTGTCGACACCAACAGAAAAAGGTGTCGACACAAATAGAAAAAGGTGTCGACACAAAAGAATAGAGAGTTTCAACATAAACCGCCACAACGTGGTCAACACCACATAGGAAAAAAGGGTCGACACAAACAGAAAAGTTGTCGACACAAACAGCAAAGTGTCGATACAAACAAAAAAAGTGTCGACACAAAAAATCAAAATTGTCAAATTTCAGAACAGGCTACTGGCGATGGTGAAAAGCAAACCCAAGCTACGGAAACAACTTCTCAACCCCAAATTAAACCAGCCAAACACCTCTTTTTCAACCCATGGGCATACATAAGCCCAAAACAACAAAGAAACACCGAAAAGAAAGCCTCAAAATCCGTTTTTATCGAACCGAAATCAACCAAAAGCCATTTTGAACAAAAAATCCAACTTTTTGAAACATAAACTAACTTTTCATGTATTTTCAAATGGTAAAAACACTTATAATTGCACGTAGCACCTTTTAAAGAGAAGATAGTTTAGGATCCTACCTCGTTGAGTTAAAAACTTGAAGCCATGAATTTTGTGAAAAATGAACTTCGTTGAAATAAAATTCAGTTCAGATGAACGCGTAGCCCTCGGCAAGGATACTAAGGATCCGCTATCCAATCACCAGAAGCCGAGCCTAAACCCACAAAAAAACTAGAGAGAAGGTGTAACACCCCGGTCTGGACCCTAGTAGGAACCACCTACAATGTAATAACGCGGCTCAAACCCTAGTATTAGTGACGGATACACAATGAGAACTTAGGTCGCTGCATAAATGAGAGAAACCCTAGCTCAACTCAAAACCCTAATTTGACCTGGAAACCCTAAAAGGACCAAATACTCAGAGGTAAGCCCTAATACTTAGAAAAGTCCTAGGACAGCTTAAATTAAGTAAATAATATAAAATATAAAATAAAAAAAAATAAAATTTCTCATAATTAGGGTAAAATGACCATATTGCCCATAGTACAGTGAAAAGTCCTAAAAGTTCAAAATTTGACACATGGATGCCCAAAATAAGATATATGTGTACAATTAATTGATAAAAGATAAAATAACAACAAAAATGATCAAATTTCCCTTGCATGGCCGGCCACATAGGGAAATGTACCCAAAAAGCTACTTTTTGCCTTTTTAAGCTTAAAAATGAGAAAAAGTGTATAAATTAAGCATTATTTTGACCTAATATTTTTTATAAAAGTAATATACATAATAATATAATATTATAGGTCAACAAAAGTAAAAAAATAATTATTTAAAATTTTTACACAATAAATAAGTCAAAAAGCTAATTCTAGTCAAACTAACTTAATTTAGCTTAAAAACCTACACCTATTTAATTAATTGCTATCAAAATTATGATATATCATGGGAAGATTAAATTAATTATAAATACATTAATATAACAGGTTTTAGTAGGTTTAGTTACCAAAAAGATACATAAATTAATATTTAATTAATATTTCGTTTACAAAATGGTGTCAAAATACACTTTAAAACCATAATTAAATGCAAAAACAGCTTTTGGACTTCCCAAACAGACCCCAGCTAAAACCCCATCTGCCAAACCTGAAAATATATCTCTCAAATAGCACCCACCACCCCATGCAACCGATGAAAATCAAGAAAAATTTAAAATTTAAAATTTATGCAATAATTACCCTTCAATTACAATTGTTGTATAAAAAACATACAAGTCCTCCTATTCTCTTTCATATTTTCGGCTGAGAGGGTGAGAGAGAGAGACCACCAAAAATCTCTAAGTATTTTCAAAGAAGAAGGAGAGAAGAAGAGAGAAGGAAGAAAGAAGAAGGATGAAAGGATCAAGGAGGAGGCATTAGAGCTAAGTCCTATTCTCCTACAACCATTTGAACATCCAACAAGGTAAGTAAATTCCCTAAGACCCTATGATATTCTCTCATTAAATAGCCATCAATCCATCTCTATAAGAAACCCTAAAAATAAGAAACAAAGAATAACTCAAAAAAGGCGTCGTAGGAGTAGTTATGGACTGCTTGTGTGTAATCAAGCTTTGCATGTACTTACATGTGTATATTTTTGAGTTTTATGACTTGAGTATGTTCTGGAGTTTTGGTTTATATAAGTATAAGACATGCATGCAAAGAAGACACATTAAAAAATACACACAACTTGAGCTAAGCAACCAAAATCCTAGGTAACCTAATTTTTTGGGCTTACCAACATTCTACCACCAACTTTAAAACATCATAACTAATCGTAGAAAAATGATCTTAAAGTGATTTTTATGTTTAGACCTTGATTTTTGAGTTCTCTTTCATAAAAAATTAATTTGAAGTAATTTCATTAGGTAGAACTCCAGATATGTCATTGTTGCCAAAGAGTGTCAAATCTTGACCACTGAAAATTTCAGACCTAAAAATCCTAAGTTCGAGTGATAACCTAACTTGGGTCGAAACATAAAACTTGTAGAGTACATATTTATCTTTCTATCCACAAAATATGAGCCAAGAAGATGAAGTCTTGATAGGTCAAAGCCTGTCTCAAAGTCACTATTGAGATTTAGTGACTGATAGATCTCTCTATCACACATTTTTTTGAGATTAGAAACCTAACTTTTTAGAAGCCAAATCTAAACGTGGTAAACATGAAAAATGTAGCTAACATATTAAACTAAATCTTGAACAAAAATCAGTCCAAAATACCCTCGGATGATACCCGAAAGATTTTGAGCATTCTCTGTTAAAAACACATGCTGCATACCCTCTTTAGGTTGACTGAACCCTTTTTGTAAATTGGTCAAAATCACAAACGTTTTCCAAATAACTTGCCCTAGCACAAAACATGAAAATTGTAGGGGACACCTTAAACTAAAACGTCACCAAAAATCAGACCTATAGCCCTTAAATGGATGCCCCAAAACCGTGGCCAACTGAGGCCTAATTTCTTTTTTTTTTTCTCTGTAAAATGCTGAACGGTTTTAACTTAAATAAAATAAATGACCTTTTTGCCATAGGATTTGACCTTAGTGTTAAACATGAAAGTTGTACGAAATATTTTTATCTAATTGGTGTTCAAATTTCAAAAATTAAATCCATCTCTAAGTACTTTAAAACACTGTTGCAACATTAAAACTAGCAATTGAACATTTACCTAAAATTGGCTAAGTGTACGAATGGCATGTTGCTTCATGGAACTTGAGTATGTGAAGTTTATATGAAATTTGTGAGTGATTAATGTATGAAAATGATAATTTTGATGAATTGAACTCATGCCTATAGTTCAATTCTATGTTGCATAAATTATGGTTATGCTCCGCATGTTTGTACTTGATGTTTTAGCAAGTTGTATCCCATGCCATACCGTGTTAATACGCCATACTATAATTATTTGCACACGAGAAGCATATTGCACATCATGAGCATTCCTACAATTTATCTTGGGTTTTCGGAGTCCCTTCGTACCTTTCAAATTGGGTTGGGTGACACAGAAATCATTTATTCAGTGGTTGTAGATCTAGGGTGTCCCTGGTTGCCATATTTGAAATTGAATTGGGAGATTATTTATTATAAAAAGGGGGATTAGGCACCATGGGTTCGTCCCTAGTTTTAATTAGACTTTGGGTTGACGCTTAATGAGCATCCTGGTCCTTAATGTGGGACGGTTGGGCCAGATAAAGATGGATAAAACTGGTTGGCCCGCCCCCACGCCGTTGTCATTGAGTAAAACGGCTGAGGCATGTAGCTAAGGCGAGCATTTACCTTTCGCAATAAGGCGAGAATAGGTTAAATGATCAATGTACCATCAAGTCTACTCTGTAATTCATGCCATGAAATTTATGATACTATTCTGGAAGTACATAGGTTGGGTAATTGCATTGTATTCATTTGTATCACGCACTCACACACTTATATATGCTTTCCTTGTTGAAAGTGATAAATGGTCTGTCTCTTTGTCCTTAAAAATTGTATTGGGAATTGTACGATATGTATTGTAGGATATTTTGTTGTGAGTTTGTTAGACGGATTAGAAAATTTGCTTTTGGGCTCTGGCTCATGGCATTTGTGCCACAGGTGAAGACGAAGAAGCATTTGAAGAAGGCGGGTTCGTTGAAGGAAAAGATTTCATGGAAGAGGGAGCGTGGTAGGAGCCAGTAGATCCCAACAGTGCCGCTTGAAGACGTAGGATGTTTTCTTTTTAATCTTTTGTTCAATTTTTCATGAACATATTATAACTCTTGTTGAATTTTTTGGATGACTGTAATCATTAAGTATTTTGAACAAATTCTGAACCGTTAATAATGTAGTAATTATCATATGTAATTATGAATGATTGGTTAGAATATTTTCTTTATTTATAGTTACGTATGTCCCGATGTGCCCGGAGGATGGGGCTTTACAGTTGGTATCAGAGTCTAGGTTTAGTGAACCTTTAGGCCTTGGGAAATAGGTGATTGCGAGTTCTGTAGCATAGAAACTCTGTAGAATGTATGTACTATTAATTTATCACATATAATCTTAGCAACTTAAAATCTTTACCTTAGGGTTTTCTCTATCTTTCTTCTTTAGGATGGCATCCGATGCAGAATCGGCCAAGGAACCATGGTCAGCATCGGAATCAGAGGACTCAGACCCGGAGGAAGAACCCGCTGAAGAGCAAGACCCAGTAGATATGTTTTTGTTAGGATAGATGTTTTTGGACGAGTGGCTAGCCCAGGGAGAGGAAGAGGTCAAGAAAGTAGGAGCAAATGAAGAACCTGATGTAGTAGAGGATGAGGCAGACTTTACAGCAGACGATGAGGAGGAACTTATGGACGACGACAACGAGAATGAGGAACGAGCCATCGTTTTCTTTTATGATCCATTAGAGGCGCCACTGCCCGAATCAGAGGACGACAAAGAGACAACTGCAATAACCTACTGGAGCCGGCAAGACTATTCCAAGGACTACCATATTAGCGAGTGGGTTTATGCCCGAGTATTCCCGAAACAGACACAAAAGTGGAGGAAGCTAGAGTCTTTCCCTCAATTTATAGGTTTGATAAAGGTTCTAGGGAAACACGATGAAACAGCATGCCGAATGGAAGTACCGCTAGGGCTTAAGGAGCGACTTGTAAAAACCAGATGGCTGCAGACGCAATGTCGAGAGATAAATGAGGGATCGTTGACCCACGCAGCTCAGATATCAACTTTGATGATCTGAAGACTTATGAAGAGGTACCAGTGGCCATCACAGACGGAGCTCGTAAAAGGCTAGGAAATATTTGGTATGTGGAGGTCCAGTGGCATTACTACCGCATTTACGAGACGACTTGGGAACGTGAGGCAGTTGTCCGTCACTTCTGTTCGCATTTGTTTGTTTAGGCCTCAATACGCTAGGCGTTATACCTTTCTTTTTGTTTGAAGGTTGTGTGTATGCTATGTGAACTTTTTGAGAACCTTGTACCAGTTACGTGTTTAGATGAAATGCAAGTGTTCGTTGTTAAATTCTTTATAAACTATCTCATAATCATAAGCTGTCTCATAATCACAAACTAAAATCTACAATATCCCAAAACATGAAAACAATTAAAAATGGAAGCAACCCTGAATCTCAATACCCTCTTAAGATAGCTGATGAACGATCAAACCACTAACAAGTCGACTAACCCCTAGATGATAAAGCACTCGGAGTAGCCTAAGTTTTGCAGAAACCACCGTTAAAGCCCTACAATTTCACCCTTAGAAGTTTCTTTTCCCAAAACCCCCGTAACAACTTCTATACCCGGTTAAAATTCTTTGCTTCTAATAACACCGGTCCTCAACAATGCTACCTAGCATCAGTCGTAGGTAATCCTTCTACACCCAAGTCTTATTGGTAACCCTATCAGGAACTTCGTTCTAGAAAATATCCTTATCCTTGAAATTTTTAATGTTGAACCACGTCTAGAAGATGGCTAGTTTTCACGTTGGATTATCCTTTAATGCAAGTCATCATCCTTGAACTAGCTCTTTATTCGTAGGACTTAACGTCATTCGATATTGCTAAGATCCTTTACCTCCATTCATTTTCCCCTAACCTCAATACTACGTCCGACTGAAGCAATTTTGTAAACTTTTGAAATCCCAACATGGGGAGTTGACATGAATACTTGAATTGAAGTACGTAAGGCCGACGTAACTTCAAGACAAATATCTAGTTTGGCTACCCGTTGCTTAAATGTATCTTTTGCCAAGGTCTGATATCATCAATGGCGATTGCTTTAAACTATGACCCTTGCCTTCGAACTATTTGGGAGTCTACCATAAGATATTCTAACCCCGGCTACATCTCGTGCTTTTATCATTTGAAATCCTCAGCTAAACGCTTACCTATTCACTACCTTATAATCACCTTATCTGAAACTAGTAAGATTGAGCTGACCATCCTTATCAAACTCCACGTATGTTTTGCCCGTCAACCCTTAAAGCCTTGGCCCGTAGGTCTGTGAGTAACGATGATCATCTAGATATCAAGTTATTAGGCTTCGACGCTTTCACGAAAGACTAGGATAATGCACGGGAACCTCTTAACACCTCTTCGAATCATAGGGAAATCTTTCCTCAATATTACGCCTTGAAGTACCGTCAATGTTTGTGTTTAACGAAGTTTTGAAAGCCGAGACCTCCGACTGTAGGAATGGTTAAGTAAGGGTTTGTTCAACTAACTACACCTTTTCAAAGGACTCGACGAATAGAATTACGCCATCAGTAACCAACAATTAGAAATATTAGCTTCACACTAAGGGACCCAAAAACCCAATAAATTAGGAAGCAAAAGATTCGTATTAACAATAGAGAAGTGAAAAACAAGAGACAACCTCGAGTTTAGGATACCCTTAGTATGAAAATAAAGAAAGAGTATCTGTACGCATCAATGTTTACGCCAGTCTTTTCTCATCAAAATGCTAGTATATAAATCCTGCCACCCCAACTTTCAGTGAAGAATTCTGACGACGACATGAGCATTTGGCGCCTGAGGGAGAATTAACCATCAAACCACAATGGATCACACGACTCGATATTGCATCACATTTATTTTACTGTAGAGTGACCAACCACCAGAGAGAAACGATCCAGTCAATAGAAGAGACATTCAAACCCTATGTACCAGCATGTGAAGGACAAACGGCAGGAACTAAGAGAATTAATACAACGATTGGAAAGACCTGAATAAGGAAGAAGGTATATGATTATGGACTTCGTCACCAGGATCGTCGAAGATCGCATCAGGAGCATAACGACATTCGAGTTACAATAGGTCGTCTCATGAAAAATCACTCTCTTTCTATTGGTTAAACCTCACGACACATAGGTAGCTACAAGCAAAAGTACACCCGTAAGATCTGCACCAACATAAGTTCTTTACCATACCTAAACAAGACCCGCATCTCCGCCTAGACAGCCTAGCACCGGTTTTGAACCAACAAAAGTATATGCATAAGGGAAATTAAAGGAAACTTTTATCTTCGGTCCAGATCTGCTTACAATAAATAGCTCCCAAGCTAGCTTTTACAACCATATAGGGCTTTGTGTGAGCACAATACTGCAAGATTATCAATATATGAAATAGAAATAGAGAGGAACTGATTAGTCGGAATAGATCTCTACTAGTCAACAAAGTGAGACCCAGAATGCAATAACAAAAATTCATATAGAACCCAGAATAGTAGCCCTATGTTGACAATCTACAGTAAAGAATGATATAATCTCATTGAATAAGACTTTTTATACTAATAAATGGATTGAGTGTTATACCTTCACCTTATAAGTAGAACCAACTTTATCAAATAGTTCGATGACTCTTTTCCTTTTTCTCTTCCTTGAATATGGCAAAACAAAGACAGAACCACGAGAGCTCAGTGAGAGTAAATGGAACTAAGGAGGAAGTAGACGTCCCGAACCTAGCATGAATCTTGCAAGATCTAGTGGCCAATCTGGATCGATCGCGAGGGAAGGCACCCCAGGAAGGATCATAGAACTTATCGGACCTAAGGGTACAGAATATCCCAACACCTGAGAAGAAATTTTTTTTTCGAACAACTGAGGTTTGGATTAAGGTCACAAAGCAACAACAACCAATAGTAAGAGCTTGTTATAGGTGCAACCAACTAGAACATAGATGATGCACTGCCCGATGAGAATTGGAGAAGACAATCAAAGAGGACCAATACGAAATAATAAGAAGATTACACGCTCGGAACCTTACCCTCAAGATGATAGACGAAAATAACTAGGAAAAAGGGCACCAAAATTAAAAATCTGTTATCAATGCCATAGGTTCGGACATAAAATATCTGAGTGCCCACTACGAAGAGAATTAAACTACAACCACCATCAACCAGACCAGAGCTACAAGAATCAAACAAATTTGATGCAACAAGGAACAAGTGGTTTGAAAAAGGTGGTGCAACCTGACCAACCAGAGAGCAAAGAGTGGAGCGTTCGCCCTCCACAGGAGACAAACTCAACAATTTGCTTTAATTGTAATAAGTTCAGACATAGAAAGTTTGAATGCCTGCTACTAAGGGAAAGAAACTACAATATTCATAAAAAGGGAACGGACGGTTCGGGAAGGATGATATAACTTGACCAACAAGAGAATCAATGGACAGAAGGCTTGCCTTCCAGGGAGAAAAAGGAGTATTCATTGATGATCGGAGGAATGCCCAAATTTGAAAACTCTAAGATATACGTTAAATAAACTTGTTGTATTATCTTGAAAAAAGATACGCTTGAAGGACCAAGGGCTTTTAGGTTAGCACTAGTCAAACAATTCTCGCGCCACAAGTACGCGACGAGATCATTGAAAATTTTGTAGTAATCGGTTTAAGAAATTAGTAAGATTAAGCAACCGTTTTCCCCAAAATGTCGAACATGTAAACCTGATCTTGTCCACACTCTTAATAATGAACGACTCAAGTAAACAAGGACACAACTTCGAAGAGAAGAGATGCAAGTAATCATCTACGACCTTTTGCATGAAATTTCGAGGACGAAATTTGTTTGAGAGGGGTAGATTATAGCACCCCGGTCCAGACCCTAGTAGTAACCACCTATATTGTAATAACCTGGCTCAAACCATAGTATTAGCGATGGATACACAATGAGAACTTAGGTCGCTGCATGAACGAGAGAAACCCGAGCTCAACCCGAAACCCTAATTTGACCCGGAAACCCTAAAAAGACTAAATACTAAGAGGCAAGCCCTAATACTCAGAAAAGTCCCGGGACAGCTTATATTAAGTAAATAACAGAAAATATAAAATTAAAAAATCAAAATTCTCATAATTAGTGTAAAATGACCATTTTGCCCCTAGTATAGCAAAAATTCCTAAAAGTTTAAAATTTGACACATGGATATCTAAAATCAAATATTTATATAAAATTAATTAATAAAAGACAAAATAACAACAAAAATGACCAAATTGCCCTTGAATGGCCGGCCACCTAGGGAAATGTGCCCAAAAAGTTACTTTTATCTTTTTGAGCTTAAAATTGAGAAAAATGTGTATAAATTAAGCATTATTTTGACCTAATACTTTTTATACAAGTAATATACAAAATAATATAATAATATAGATCAACAAAAGTAAACAAATAATTATTTAAAATCTCTACACAATAAATAAGTCAAAAAGTCAATTCTAGTCAAACTAGCTTAATTTAGCTTAAAAACCTATACCTATTTAATTAATTGCTACCAAGATTATGATAAATCATGAGCAAACTAAATTAATTATAAATACATTAATATAGTAGGTTTTAGTAGGTTTAGTTACTAAAAAGATACAAAAAATTTATATTTTATACATTTTCTTTCACAAAATGATGCCAAAATACACTTTGAAACCATAATTAAATGCAAAAATAGCTTTTGGTCTTCTCAAACAGACCCTAGCTGAAATCCCATCTGCAATATCTGAAAATATATCTCTCAAATAGCACCCACCACCCCATGCAACCGATGAGAATCAAGAAAAATTTCAAATTTAAAATTTATGCAATAATTACCCTTCCATCACAATTTTTGTATAAAAAACACACAAATCCTCGTATTCTCCTTCATATTTTCAGCTGAGTGGGTGAGAGGGAGAGACCACAATAAATCTCTAAGTATTTTCAAAGAAAAAGGAGAGAAGAAGAGAGAAGGAGGAAAGAAGGAGGAAAGGATCAAGGAAGAGACATTAGAGCTAAGTCCTATTCTCATACAACCATTTGAGCATCCAACAAGGTAAGTAAATTCCCTAAGACCCTCTGATATTCTCTCATGAAATAGCCATCAATCCATCTCTATAAGCAACCCTAAAAATAAGAAACAAATAATAACTCAAAAAGACGTCGTATGAGTAGTTTATAAACTATTTGTGTAATCAAGCTTTTCATGTACTTGCATGTGCATATTTTTGGGTTTTATGGCTTTAGTATGTTCTGGAGTTTTGGTTTATATGAGTATAAGACATGCATGCAAAGAAGGCACATAAAAAAATACACACAACATGCGCTAAGCAATCAAAACCCTAGGTAACCTAATTTTCTGGGCTTACCAACATTCTGTCACCAACTTTAAAACATCATAACTAATTTTAGAACAATGATCTTAAAGTGATTTTTATGTCCAGACCTTTCTTTTTGAGTTCTCTTTCATACAGAATTGGTTTGAAGTGATTTCGTGAGGTAGAACTCCAGATATGTTATTTTTGCCAAAGTGTGTTAGATCTTGACCACTCTGACTTACAAACCTGTAAACCCTAAGTTCGAGTGAAAACCAAGCTTGGGTCAAAACATAAAACTTGTAGAGGACATATTTATCTTTCTTTTCACAAAACATGAGCCAAAAGGATGAAGTCTTCATAGATCAAAGCCCATCTCAAAGTCACTGTTGAGATTTAGTGACTGACAAATCTCTCTGTCACACATTTTTGTGAGATCAGAAACCTAACTTTTTAAAAGCCAAATCTGAAAGTGGTAAACATGAAAAATGTAGTTAACATATTAAACTAAATATTGAATATAAATCAGCCCAAAATACCCTCAGATAATACCCCAAAAGGTTTGAGCATTCTTTGTTAAAAACACATTCTACAGACTCTCTTTAGGCTGACTGAACCCTTTTTTATAAATTGGTCAAAATCACAAATGTTTTCCAAACAACTTGCCCTAGTACAAAATATGAAACTTGTAGGGGACACCTTAAAATAAAATTTCACCAAAAATCAGACCTATAGCCCTTAAATGGATGCTCCAAAACCGTGTCCAACAGAGGCCCAATTTCTGTGTTTTTCTCTGTAAAATGCTGAATGGTTTTAACTTAAATAAAATAAATGACCTTTTTGACTTAGGATTTGACCTTAGTGTTAAATATGAAATTTGTAGGAAATATTTATATCTAATTGGTGTTCAAATTTCAAAAATTAAATCTATGTCTAAGTACTTCAAAACACTGTCGCAACTTTAAAACTAGGAATTGAACATTTACCTAAAATTGGCTAAGTGTACGAATGGCATGCTGCTTTATGGAACTTGAGTATGGAAACTTTATATGAACTTTGTGAGTGATTAATATATGAAATGATAATTGTGATGAAGTGAACTCATGCCGATAGTTCAATTCTATGTTGCATAAATTACGGTTATGCTTCGCATGTTTGTACTTGATGTTTTAGCAAGTTGTATCCCATGCCATACCGTGTTTATATGCCAAGCTACAATTATTTGCACACGAGAAGCATATTGCACATCATGAGCATTTCTACAATTCATATTGGGTTGTCGGAGTCCCTTCGTACCTTTCAAATTGTGTTTGGTGACATGAAAATAATTTATTCAGTGGTTGTGGATCTAGAGCGTCCCTGGTTGCCATATTCGAAATTGAATTGAGAGATTATTTATTATAAAAAGGTGGATTAGGCACCATGGGTTCGTCATTAGCTTTAATTAGACTTTAGGTTGATGCTTAACGAGCATTCTGGTCCTTAATGTGGGATGGTTGGTACGGATGATGATGGATAAAACTGGTTGGTCCACCCTCACGCTGTTGACATTGAGTAAAATGGCTGAGGCATGAAGCTAAGGCGAGCGTTTACCTTTCGCAATGAGGCGAGAATAGGTTAAGTGATCAATGTACCATCAAGTCTACTCTGTAATTCTCGACGTGGAATTCATGATACTGTTCTGGAAGTACCTGGGTTGAGTAATTGCATTGCATTCATTTGCATCACGCACTCACACACTTGTATATGCTTGCCTTGTTGAAAGTGATTAATGGTCTGTCTCTTTGTCCTTAAAAATTGTGTTGGGTATTATACGATATGTATTGTAGGATATTTTGTTGTGAGTTTATTAGACAGTTTAAGAAATTTTCTTCTAGGCTCCGGCTCATGGCATTTGTGCCACAGGTAAAGATGAAGAACTATTTGAAGAAGGCGGGTTCGTTGAAGGAGAAAATTTTGGGCAAGAGGGAGCGTGGCAGGATCCAGCAGATCCCAACAGTGCCACTTGAAGACGTAGGATGTTTGCTTTTTGATCTTTTGTTCAGTTTTTCACGGACATATTGTAACTCTTGTTGAATTTTCTGGATAACTGTAATCATTAAGTATTTTGAACAAATTCTGAACCGTTAATGTTGTAGTAGTTATCATATGTAATTATGAATGATCGGTTAGAATATTTTCTTTATTTATAGTTACGTATGTCCCGACGCACCTGGAGGACGGGGCGTCACAGAAGACAGAGGTTTTTGTTTGGAAAAGAAAATTTAACCTCCATGTTTTGAAAATATCTCCACAAAATATCTAAGGTTAGATATTTATAGGCCACAAAAAAAATATCTTTTTTTTTTAAAACCTCGCACCATAACTCTCAATGGTCCCCATATCCAATTCGACATGCATTTTTAAACTTGAACATGCATAAAACGCACATAAACATACTATTATAAAAACAATAAACAACACGTCAAAACGTCATAAAAATTAAAACGGGTCAGGGTCTCACATGATCGAAGCCATTCATTAGCAGCGTTAGGTCGTCAATAGGGTTATGAACTCTGGTGATAACATGTACGGTGATAGCCGTGTGCATATAGATAACAAGAATAATAATAAATAAAGGTGACAGTTACTGTGTTTATTCAGGTCCAGGTCTACTGGGAAAGTTTTTCAACGATTAGAACCGTTCATCAGCGGGGTTAGGCAGTCTAAAGGGTGGTGAACATTGGCAATATAGGAATAGTGGCATGCACAGTGGTGACCATGCGCATACAGATTATGAAAATAAAATCTATTAAAGGTGGTGGCAGTTGCGACTGTTGGTGGTGGTTTAAACAATTCTTGTGGTGGTCGACGGTGGGTCTAGAGGTGGTGATGGTGGTCTCTAGTGGTGGCTGGAGGTGTTTAGGGTGCTGGAGTGCGGAGGAGAAGAGAGTAGGACAAAATGGAAGAGAAACAGGAATGAGAGAGAGAGTTTACCGAAGGAGAGAGAAGAGAAAACCGTGGATGATGGCAGCGAATGGTGGCAGAGAAGTCACCGGCGGTGGCGATGGTCGTGGACGACAGTGGTAGGCGACGACGGAGGCGACTCCAGCAGCATCGGGCATTGTGCGATGGTGGCGTCGGGTGTTGTGGGGTTATGACGCTGTTATATATATATATATATATATATATATCTTCTTTACTATTATAAAGTGAACACATTTGAAGCCAACCGAACTTTTTTATCTCGAAATTGCCCTTATTATTCTTCTAAATTTTAAATTTTAAAAAAGTAGTTATGTAACTACTCTTTTTCCTCTTTTATTTCTTTTAGTAAATAGATAGTATGATAAATTTTATTGTATCTATCACGATAATTTTTTATTTTTTTTTGCATAAATCGAATTACACACGCATCGCGTGTACTCCCGCCACTAGTATATATATATACACACTCTTGGCGGCAAACTATTTATGAAATGGCGATGGATGATTTAGCACGTTGAACTGACACGTGGTGACATGTGTCAGTTTTTGATAGTATTTTGTATCATTTTAAAATTTTTGATATAAAATTTTATGTTCAGAAAAAATCGCAAAATTTAATATAAATTTTTAATGTCGATTCATAAATTTTCGCTTCGTTATAATTTTAATAACATGTTCCTAACTATAAGTTTTTAATTTTTACGCTTATCAAATTTTAACGAATTTTATTATAATTTTTCGATTAATTTTTTTTACTCAAATCTTGAAATTAAGTATAAGGTTTTGTTATGAATTTTATTTGAAGATTTTCTACTAACTTATTATTATTTATTTATTTTTATAACAAATTGTCAAGTAATATATTATTCTGGGGAGCTTAACTAACTAGGACGAAAAATTATAGTTGACACGTGTCTTATTCCTATTAGTTGCCATGGTACGGATTATTACAATAAATGTTGTCTTTAGCAAAGTCGTACAAGATGAGTTTTGTAGAATAAGTACGTGTGACTTGGCTAAAGAAACATGAGATATACTTCAAGTCACTCATGAAGAGACCGATACTGTAAAAATCTCAAAATTTTAATGTCTCATAACAAATTTTGAAACTTTATGTATGAAAGACAATGAAAATTTTAACGATTTTTATGCAAACTTGAGTGATATTGTAAATGTATCTTTTAATCTCGGTGAAAAAATACCCACATCTAAAATAGTTTGAAAATTTTTTAGATCTTTACCCGAACGTTTTCAACAAAAAGTCATGGCAATAGAGGAGAGTAAAGACATGAACTCTATTTCTGTTGAAAGTTTAGTTGGAAACCTGCAAACTTATAAGCTAAATTTTCAAAATTAAAAGGCTTCAATAAATTTGGCATTTTCTTCCGCTCAAAGTTCTACAAGTGACTCTTATGATAATTTAGACCCTGAAATGATGGCTATCTTTGTGAAAAAGTTTAAAAAGTTTTTAAAGAATAAAAAGACAACCAGGAGAAAAAATCTCAAAAGAGACACGGGAAAGAAAAAATGAAAAACATGTCTACTTTTATCAAAAAAGAGTCGAAAGGCCAAAATTTTGAAACCTAATGCTATGAATGCAAATGATATGGACATATGGCTGAAGAAAGTCTAAATTTTCTTAGAAAGAAACAGAATGGATTCACAGTCACTTGGGATGACGAGTTTGAACCCGAGATAGGTGATGAGGACAAGTATGATCTAAATGGAAATGACAATGCTATTGCCTTTGTTGCTAATTTTCAAGAAAGTAACTCGGGTGAAGAAGAAAGTGACTCGGGTAAAGAAGAGGGTGAAGAGGAGTGATTCTGAGGATGATGAAACTCTCCAAATAACTCGGGTAAATAAGAGTTATTTGTTGACTAAACACAATGCTAAAATGGTTAAAAAATTTAAATTGTGTGAAAAATAGAATGAAAGTGTTAAACAAGAGTTAACAGAAGCTCAAGCATTGATAGGGAAGTTAAAGTTTGATAGGGAGACCTTGTATGAAAAAGAAAGAAATAACCTGTTTAAGTTGAGTCAGACTAGAATGACCAGACTAAATGAACTTGAAAATGAACTACGTGCTTGTATTGATTCAAAGAAAGTCCTTGAATTAAAATTAGCAAAATTTGAGAAGATCTATTGAATGCTTAAGATACTTTCAAGAAGTTGAATATAAGTACCAAGTCTTTGGATGATATGCTTGGGTTACAGAAGGCTGTGACAGATAGGTGTGGGCTTGGCTTTGTTGGTGCTTCGTCAAGTAAATCAATAAAAAGAAAAGAAAAAAAATTGGTCATCCAACTCAACTTAAATTCGCGCCAAACTTTATGAAAGCAGAAATAGGTAAAGGAATGAGCTCACAAAGAACAATTGCTGGTCCTTCGGCAATAATCAATGAAAAGTTGAGAAATCAGACGGCTAGAACCACAATTCAGCATGGTGTGGTAAGAAAGGCTAAATTCATTCATAGTTGTCACCATTGTGGTATTGCTGGTCATATACGTTCCGATTGAATGAAATTGAATATGAATAAGATTTGTGTGCCTATTTATAAACACTATGATATAAAAGGACATATCAGACCTCACTGCACTAGGTTGGTTGAACAAAGTAGGTTCAGTTTTAATTTTCTATATCAACCTAGGAAAACATGGATTTCTACCCCAGAACCTGTTTTTTGAAAATCAAGAAAGTTTGGGTAAGCAAAAGTAACCTAGACAGTTTTTTAGCTAGTCGTAGTCCTTAGTTCTTGAGTCATGTTGTTTTTCTTTTTTTTGGTTTATTTTTTTGGGTCATTTTTTTGTTTGGTTAGTTTGTTTTATTTAAGTTTTGTTAAGTTTTTTGGTCTCTATAAAATTTTTAAAAAAAATGTGGGGGACTTTATTAAGGTATGAGTATTATTTTTGTGCAATATTTTATTTAGCTGAAATTTCACACTTTTGGCTTTGTGATTAGATACCACATTGATTTTTGGATAATTTAGTTCATAATAGATGGATCGTTTTCAGATATGAGTCTATTCTGTACACCACTTGAACGACGAGAGATGAAGGGATCCTCCGAACTGGGATCAATTTTATCTATGGGTCTTTCCTATTTTTCAGTTTTCTAAGTTTTTATAAAATGACCTCATAGTAGCGACCCACTTGAACTTAATGTTTAAACTACCTCTTTTTTTTTGTTTCTGTATGTTTGGCTTGAGGAAATGACTACTTATTCGAACTTTACTTTTTCGTTCGTACTAGTGTGAAAGTCACCAATAAAAGAAAAGAAAAAGAAAAAAAAGAAAAAGAAAAAGAAAAAGAAAAAGAAAAGAAAAGAATAGAAAAGAAAAAATCTGCAGTCTTTAGTTGATGGGGAGTTATCCTATAAAGTGAATTGGGTCTAAGTTGGCTTGATTTTGTAAATTACTTGAATTCTGGTAAATAAATGTGACTCAACCATATAGATCTCATATAGGATTTGATCTTGGAGTCTGGAATTATTTCATGTCACACACGCTATTTCATATAGAATATACCATGTTTTTGTTCCTCTGTATATGAACATATGTAATCTTGGATTCTGTGTGTGTGTTTTTTATCAATTTGATTAGACTTTATAGCTTTAAGTGTATAAAAAAGTACATGAGTCTAATACTTATAATTTAATTTTGTTCCCTACTCAAAAAGATATTTTTTTTACTATTTGTCAATTGTTGACAAAAAAAGGGAGAATGATGTGGTGTCACTCTCCAAACTCTGAGTCACGTGAAACGCCCACAAACAATCATACAAAGTTGAAAAATAACACCCAATTCGAAGTTTCACTCTCAAGATAAAGAACAAACATGCATTTAATATAATCACTAATAGGCATACAAAACACGGTTCTAACTCCGATAACATGTAATAACAGTACATGATCCAAAAGACACAAAAAAGAAGAATACAGATCTTTCGCCCCTTTGGCTTTTTCGGATCAACCTGCGTGACCAGTACCTGAAAAATATTTCAAATTTCACATCGTGAGCCAAAGCTCAGCAGAAACTAGACATACATGAAATAAAAGCTAAACATGCTAGGAAAACAATGTGTAGTTTTCAACTCTCTTTCAAGCCTTAAATCAGTTTTTCATGATCTAATGAGATGTATAGGATAAGAAACCTTTCGACTCACACGGGCCTCGAAAATAGTTTGATATATATATAGTATGCTTCATACACACAACCATCGACTCTCATGAACCCCTCATGCAATACAGATATATAGATCGACTCTTACGAGCCTCTCACGCAACATAGATATGTCGACTCTCACAAGCCCCAAGAACAGTTCTATAATGTCTACGATGTTAGGGTTGGTATATTGAAAATCATATTTTTAGTATTTAATTTTATTTTAATAAAATTAGTTTTTCATTTTATAAAAATCTTTATAAGCAATGTATGTATATCATTTCTTTGTTATGCATGGATGCCCGATATTTTGTATAGTATTTAATCTAGTGTGTAGAGTGCGCGGCTTGCACACAAAAAATTAGATTTTAGGTTCTTGCAAAATATAAGTTTTATGTTCACAGTTTAGATAGAAATAGACGTACCATCGGTAGTAGACCTGTCTTGGTTAAGGAGAACAGATAATAGCATCGTCTATTGTTTCGACTCTCTGTGCCAGTACACTTTGTGTGTATTGAACGGGACATTTGGGGTAATTAATTTTGTA
>JAUMHN010100233.1:0-49164 GCA_032360265.1 Heliamphora ciliata
TACATACATTGCTCATAAAGATTCTCATAAAATGGAAAACTAATTTTATTAAAAATAAAATTAAATACTAAAAATATAATTTTTAATATACCAACTCTAACACCAACAACACAGGCATCAGCAGCCTCTAGTGCCCGTCCTCTCTTCCTACCACCAGGGGCAGCCGGGTCTAGTCCTAGTGGTCCCAGCAAGTGTGCCTGGGCCCAGGCCGTGTAGTCCACCTCCAACACCTGCAGCTCCGAAGCGTGTTCCCCACCATCCCCAGGAGTAGGTCGATGCGGCCTAGGAGATCTGTCCGACGCATACGAATAGGAGGGACTATCGGTATTCGAAAGTGATCAAGGTCGAGCGACTGGCGGACCATTCGCTCTCTGAGATAGTACTCCCGACCGAATGGACCCTCCAACAGGATTCGCCTCGAGGTGAGGTCCCAGCTGCTCATCGGTCTGCGCTGGCCCAATCCTCCACTCTCTGCCAGACATCCCAGTGGACCTACAGCAATTCAAAGTACAGTGCAATTCAATAAACAGTGAGCAGTGAATGCAGTACAATATGATAATCAGTATGCAGTGATCCGTGTGAACAGAATAGTATAGTACAATGCCGTATAGTGTAGTGGACAGTATACTAAACAGTTTGATACAGAGAGCAGTAAGTAAAAATACCTGGTCGGGGGTCGGCCGGTCCAATGATACTCAGAAGCAGTCAATGTCCTTTCCCCCAGCCTTCTTCCCCTTCCGGCCTCAGGACCACCGGGCTACTCGGGGAATGATTGAAGGGTCTGCTAGGTGTTCGCCAGGACATGAAGCCTGAAGAACTTATAAGTTCAAAGCTGAAAAAGAGAAGATGCCAGCGAGCAATTAATAACAGAGAACAAAAATGAATGGAGAAGCACAGAAACTAAATCATACCTCCTAGACCCTCTAGTATCCCCCCAATACTGAGTTCCTGGGGGAACCGGGTCAAAGTCCGCATGATGCCGTAGAGGATAACGAGAGCAGCTCCTCCCCAATCAAATGAAGCAACCCGGTCAAGACGAGTGAGGGAACCCAAGTAGTGCAAATGAATGGTGTTCTCCTTGTTCGAGAACGAGGTACCAAACATATACATCAAAAATCTTTGGGCAACCCACTCGAAGTGACGGGGCTCGGTACAATGGAAATGGCAAAAGCGCTCAAAGAACCAGGTGTATCAAACCCGGTCCCTGTCCATCTGTGCAGGGATAGCTTCAAGAAAATACATCAACGCGTCAGCGAAGCGGGCGACGGATGGATCAAATGGAATGAGGACTCCTCTTACTCGGATGCTGGTGATCAGTAAGAAGTCGAGAGGCATCAATATGGCCTCGAACGTGGTGAAGTGAAAGGTGTTGGTAGTATCCCACCACTGCTCAGTCAGACCTGGTCATTGCTCGTCCTACCCAATAGGGGTATGAACCAAGCAAAGCCAGAGGCATCGATAATAGCCCGACTGGGAGTAGGAAAGGCATCATACCACTTCAACACCTCTCCAGAGGCAGAGCCACCAAAGCCTCTGATATAGTGACCAGCCTGAAAATAAGAAGACAAGCAGAAAATGTATAAAGAATAGATCAAGCAAGAGATATGCAGAAAATGGCTAAAAGCATAAAAAGCCTTAGGTTCGTGTGTATATGACAACCCTTCGGCTCTCTCAAGCCCTAAAGATTAGGCACCCCAAGCCCTGGTGCGCCAGGCAAACCCTGCACGTCCTAGCAGAAGACTAGGAACCTCAAGCCCTAAAAGATTAGGCACCCTAAGCCCTAGTGTGCCAAGCAAATCTCTCAAGCCCTAGAAGACTAGGCACCCTAATCCCTGATACGCTAGGTAAATCTCTCAAGCCCTAGAAAGACTAGGCACCCTAAGCCCTGGTACGCTAGAAAAATCTCTCAAGCCCTAGAAGACTAGGCACCCTAAGCCTTGGTAAGCCAGGCAAATCCCTCAATCCCTAGAAGACTAGACCAGGCAAAACTCTCAAGCCCTAGAAGACTCAGCACCCTAAGCCTTGGTGAGCCAGGAAAATCACTCAAGCCCTAGAAGACTAGGCACCCTAAGCCCTAGTGAGCCAAGCAAATCTCTCAAAACCCTAAAGATTAGGCACCCCAAGCCTTGGTGCGCCAGGCAAACCCTGCACATCCTAGTAGAAGACTAGGAACCTCAAGCCCTAAAGATTAGGCACCCAAAGCCCTAGTGCATCAGGCAAATTTTGCACGTCCTAGAAGAATACTAGGAACCCTAAGCCCTAGTGCGTCAGGCAAATCTTGCACGTCCTAGTAGAAGATTAGGAGCCCTAAGCCCTAGTGCGCCAGTAAAATCTTTGTAACTCTAGGTTCATGTGTGAGTGACGATCCTTTAGTTTTTTTACGTCCTAGTAGAACACTAGGAACTCTAGGCCCTAGTGTGCCAGGCAAACCTTAATCATTTTATTTAATCATTCTTTCTAAAAAAATTAAAAAAAAATTCCTCTGATATTTGTTTTTTGCCCCTTTTACCTTAACTTTTCAAAAAATTTCCTAATTTTCTAGAATTTTAAAAAATTTTGCGAAGATTTTTTAAAAAATCTTCCCTAACTTTCGAGAAATATTTCTTAAATTTTTTAAGAATTTTTGAAAATTTACCCCGATTTTGAAAAAAATTTCTTAAATTTTCTAAGAATATTTGAAAATTTTCCCCTATTTTAAAAAACTTTCCCCTAATTTTTGGGATTTTAAAAAATTTTCTTGATTTGTCTAGATTTTTTTGAAAAATGCCCCTTAAATTTCTGGAGTTTGTAATTTTTGAAAATTTGCCCTAGATTTTAAGATTTTCAACAAAATTTCCTCTAATTTTTAGGATCTTTAAAAAATTTTCCTCCTTAGATTTTCATGCCTCAAAAATAAAAATAAAAACAAAAATTTTGCCCCTTAAATTTTTATGTCTAATCCTAAAAATAAAAATAAAAATAAAAAAATCAATCCCTAACCGCCTCTTTTATTATTTGTTCAAACTCTAGTGTCCCTACTATTTTAATCTCCATTGCACAGGTACCTATGCTAAATCCAAATCTCAAACATTTACACAACAATCATTATCATCACATTACATCATATCATATAGGGGATCTTAGGCATGCGTCTACGTTTGAGATATGTCATAAAAACATGCTCTAGTAATTGAACAAATTAGGATGGAAAACTTACCGATCGGCGCTGGCGAGAGATATGTTGGTCCGGCTCCCAAAGAAGGACATCAGCAGCGTGGAGTCAGTAGGAGGCTCGTAGCGCTGCATCCCACCCGGAACCAAGCGGTGGGAGACCGGAGCGTAGGTGTGTGGATCGAAGGGCGCTGGATGGCCCTCTCCAGCATCAGGATCAAGGAAATTGGCCATGTTGGCCTCAACAGCAGCGTCTGCAGCTGCCTGTGCCTCGGCAGCTGCTCGTGCCTCCTTCTTAGCGACATAGCGGGAGGCACGCTCCTCCTCGAGCACAAAGGCATCCATCGCAGCAAAGTGCTGCGTGGTGGTGACCCTACCGGCAGGAAGGCTGGAGGTCGTGCCCCCGAAAGACCCCATAACAAAGCTCTCACTCGCGAAGGAGCCTCGGATGGCTCCCGCGATGTCCTCAAGGTGCCCATATCCCGCCATAATCAACAGAAAGGTTTGGATGCAAAGGAAGAGAAGAAAGCAAGAGGGAGTTGAGAGAAGGTTGAGAGTGCAGGGAGGCTAGAGAGAGAGTGAGTATGTGAGAAATAAGCATAGCCCGCGCGCACCTTGAGGCCTTATGCGCGTCTGGAGTTAGCAGTCGCCATATTTAGTGTTGGCGACCATTAGGTTTTCCAAGAGTTTCATGGCAACCGCTAGGTTTTGATTGTGGCGACCGCCATGCCAAAGGGGAAACGGCTTGGCGGCGGCCAACATGTCAAGCGTCACTTTATGTGTCTTGGGTACTGTACCTGGCAACTGCCAGGTCAGTGAGTCATTATTACTTTGGGGGCTATTCAGTTTTGTTTTCTGTGTATTTATTTTATGTGTTTAAGTGTTTTATTATGTGTTTTATGGTGTGTATGCGTTTTTCAAATATTATTAGGTTTTCAAAAATAATTTGTTAGCACAAATAATTTTCAAAATTTGTTCTGTGGTGTTTTCTCTCAATAGAATTTAATTTTAAGCTGTGACTTAGTTTTTAATTACTTTTTATTTTGTGTCTCGTCCAGAATTTTTAGGTCTTGGCTCGACCTATTAATTCGTGGTTATCCTTCCTAATAAATTTAATTTTAAACCGTGACTTGGCTTTTAATTATTTTTATCCCGTATTTCGTCCTGAATTTTTAGGTCTTGACTTGACCTATTATTTCGTGGTTATCCTTTCCGATAAATTTAATTTTAAGTCGTGACTTGGCTTTTAATTATTTTTTATCCCGTATTTTGTCCCGAATTTTTAGGTCTTTGACTCAACCTATTAATTCATGGTTATTCTTCCCGATAAATATAATTTTAAGCCGTGACTTGGCTTTTAATTATTTTTATCCTGTGTTTCGTCCCGAATTTTTAGGTCTTGACTCGACCTTTTAATTCATCATCTCTCGTTCCGATAAATTTAATTTTAAGTTGTGACTTGACTTTTAATTATTTTTATCCCGTGTTTCATCCCGAATTTTTAGGTCTCGACTCGACCTATTAATTCGTGGTTTCTCCTCTCGATAAATTTAATTTGAAGTCATGACTTGGCATTTAATTATTTTTATCCCGTGTTTCATCCCAAATTTTTAGATCTTGACTCGACTTATTAATTCGAGTTATCCTTCTCGATAAATTTAATTTTAAGCCATGACTTGGCTTTTAATTATTTTTATCCCAGCTTCGTCTCAAGCTTTTAGGTCTTGACTCGACCTATTAATTCGTGGTTCTCTCCGATGAGAATGACTTTAAAGTCTTAACTCGACCTTTTAGTTATCCTTATCTCGTTATCGTTTTAAATTGTTAGGTCTTGACTCAACTGATCAATTTGTTGTTGCCTTCCCGGTTAATGTAATTTTTAGGATCTTAACTTGATCCTCTTAATTATCTTATCCCCAGCCGAGTTCTTAAATCTTGACTCGATCTTTTACTTGTGTTCTCTTGAGATCTTGACTCGATCTTTAGGAGTTGTTCAATCATACCAGTGTCTGTATTATATTAGCATATGCATCATGTTTAGCATCTTGTATCCATGCATTTGTCCCGGGAACTACGTTTTGGTCTGATTCCTAGCAAAGGGGTACATAGGCAGCCCGATGGAAATTCGAGTACAACTAACATCATATGCATGCTTATGTGTTTGTGGCCTAAGATTGATGGCTTGGTCAAATGACTGTTGTCTCTAGATCTTTGATATAACTTGCATCACGCATTGCTATGCAAGTTATATCAAATAGGGGCAACTGTAGACACCCCAATTTGATGCCTAATCTAAGGTGAATCCAATGATGAAAACAGTTGAAATAACACCATAGTACGATCCTCAGGAAATGATCCAAGCTTGGTAATTGAACCCAATCATCAAAACCTTCAAATTAATGAAATCTCCAACTCCAATGTGGTGACCGCTGATAGAACCCTTTGGAAACTTTCACTTTTTGTGGAAACCGTCATATTCATTATGACAACCGCCAATAGAACTTATTGGAAACCCTAGCGCAAAGTAGCGACCGCCACCTCCAACCTGGTGACCACCAACTTAAATTGTGGCGACCGCTAATAGAACCTCTTGGAACCTTTTCAAACATGGCGACTGCCGACTCCTAACCTGGCGACCGCCAACTTCAAATGGCCTAACGTGTCTCAAAACGTGTCAGCATCTTATTGGTTGAAGAATTCTATAAATACCGTATCCCAGCATACGTTTTCATGATAAAATTTCAGAGAGAAGTTTAGTGAGAGAAGCTCTACCGAGTCGCGAGAAATCTGAGCCCCGACGCCGAAATCCTACCGAAGTACCGAGAGCCGAACCCCCGACCGATACTGAAATCTTTGCTTAGATCATCACCCGAGAATTGGACCGTTGAAGCACATTCCCCGACTCGAGGATTTATTAGCGATCCAGGTATTCAGTTTGGATTCCCGATCCTTCTAACTCCACTTCCTATCTCTTTGGAGTGACCGAATTAATTTAATTGTTTAATTTTACATATATTGCTTACGTAGTTGCATTATTCATCAATAGGTCTCATTTAGCTTATAAGTAATGTGCTTATTTTGAGTAAATTACGTAAAGTCATGTTATAATTCTAATTTTATTTTGTTTATTTAGTTTGTTTACTTTTTCTTGCACATTTACACCAGGTACATTGTTTCTCTTTTTTACGTCATCAATTAGTGCCGACATCTTTGGCAATTACAACTCATAATGTTGTTAATTGTTATTATCAATGCACTAATATTCATGTAAATGCAGTTTTCAATACTACATTCACATTATCTAATAATTGTCTAGTTATTTATTCTTCATTTTCTTTGTTTTCTTTTTCTTTTCTGTTCTTCTAATGTTAGCTTAATCTTCTTTTACTAGCATTATATTTCATTTTCTTAATATTTTTTTACTTTTAGCATTAGTTTAATGTTTCTTTATCCGTATTTGTTTTCGTTTTCTTTTTTTTTCTTTTTTTTAGTATAGTTTCCTTTACTAGTATTTTATTTTTTTTTTATTTTTATTAAGCTTTATTTTCCTTATAATGTTCCATTCTCTTTTATCCTTTTATTTTTTCTTTAAATGTTAGCTTTATTTTCTTTTCATAATACTTATTTTTTTTATTTCTTTCATTTTGTTAAACTCAAAAATCATAAAAAGTCTTTCAAATCTAGATTTCATTCCTTTAAAGGTAATTTTCTTCTCTTTTGCTTTCTTTTCCTTTTTATTTTCTTTTGTTTTGTTTTGTTTAAAATATAAAATGTAAATAGTTAGATTTTTTTTTTGTAAACCATTTTTCTGACCTCTTTTCATTTTAGCATAATTTTTTTTTGTAAATTTTTTTTATTTTCCTTTTACTTTAAGTCTTTATGTTTTCTTTTGTCATAAAATCCTTATTTTTAATTTCTTTATTAGTAAATTTTTTTTTTAATATAGAATTTTATGTATGTTTTATTTTACATTTAGTATTTCTTTCTATTAAAATATTCGTCATGATAATGCTAACCTAGTTTGTTTTGGCAATATGCATATTTTAGTTTTTTTAAAATTGTATTTAAAATAGTTTAGCTTATTTTGTAGTAATTCATATTTAGGTGATTTTAAAAATTTCTAGCATATTTTTGTTCTTTTATTTAAATCATGACAGCTTAGTTTATTTTGATGAAATTGCATGTGAGTGTGCTCTATGTATCTTTTAGTTAGAAATTACATGCCGTAGGACATAAGATTTTGTTTTCTTATTTGTTTTGTTTTGAAGTTCTATATACATATGTTATGTATTTTCTATATTTGATTTTGGATGTTTTTTTTTGCCTGCATTTTACTTATTTGCATGCATTCGAGAAATTTTATTAAAGAACCAATGATAATTAGTAGAGGCCAACCTTACGGTTGGGCGAATAGGGTGCCTAATATCTTCCCTGATTCATACCTTAGCCTCCGAACCCTTTTTATCTGGTTAAACATTTTAAAGATCTGTAGCCATTTTATTTTTCTTAGTTTTTCTCAAAAATTAAGTGGCGACTCTATTTTCAACAAAAAGGGATTTTTAAAATTTGGTTTTCAAAGTGTTAAAATATTTTTTAAACATCCTTTGAATTCCTTTATTTTTGAACATTTTCAAAACTCCAAAATCCCGGTGTCACACCACGAGAGGTAGAGCCATAAGTTAGAGGCATATCAAGCAGTCTTAGACAGTTGATTCCACCATGGAGGCCAAGTATGTGACAGCTTCTGAAGCTGTCAAGGAGGTTGTTTGGTTTAGAAACTTCCTGTTGGATCTAAATGTAGTACCTTTAGTACAGTCGACTATTGTACTTTATTGTGATAATAGTGAAGCGGTTGCCAACTTGAAGGAACTAAGAGCCCGCAAGAAAGGAAAGCACATTGAGTATAAGTATCACCTGATATGATAGACCGTACAGAGATGTGACGTAGTTCTGACCAAGATTGCATCAGTAGATAACCTTGTAGATTCTTTTACAAAGAGCTTATCAATTAAGATTTTTGATAGTCATGTAGAGAGCATAGAGTTAAATGCATGGCAGCGTGGTTTTGAGTGTAAGTGAGAGATTATCTAGGTTTTATACTAAAAATTATGTTTTAGGTTTTTGTATTTATTTTTATTTAAAATTATTTTTTTCATTTTATGAGAATCTTCATGAGAAAATGTATACGTTTTATTATTTATTTAATGTTGTGTATCGGTGTCTTTCATTCTATATACTATTTAATCTGGTGTGTGGAGTTTGGCTTATATATAGAAGACCAGATTATTGATTTTTGTAGAATATAAGTTTTTGGTTCAAAGTTTTAGATAGAATTGGACACACCGTCGGTGCGACTGTATCACAATATTTTAGTAGATCTGTCTTGATTATGGAGAACAGTAATTGTTTTAATAATTGTTCTGACTCATTGTGCTAGTACATTTTTTCGTGTATTGAACATGACCGCATTAGGATAATTAATTTTATACTGACTATATAAATTAATTAACACCACATGGTTATTGTGAGTGTTTATGCTTTTAAGCCCGAGATAATTATCATACACGTATATTTAATATTTGTTATTTTGATTCATTAGAAGGTACGATATTTTACGGGTCAGTAATCCAAATGAGTTGGATAACGACCTTAATTATATGGTGCATTTTAATTATTGATGAAATCTACGTCCCGTGATCAGGATTAATGATACCTTATTAAGAAAACTTATAAGTTTTGATCGTGCTAAACCTTACAGGGAGATTTTATAATATGGCATATCGAATAAGTTAAGTAAAAGGTTTTAAGAAATTTTTGAAGAAGTTAATTAAAAAAAATGTCAGTAATTTAATTTAATCAGTGAATATCAGTAATCTTAACGTGAAAAATAATAAATAAGTATTTAATAACAACGGTTCAAATAATTTGATTTTGAGAATAAGGCTGGGAGTACAATTATAATTTTTTAGTAAAATAAATTATAATTTATGTTTTTATAAAATTACTTCAGGGTTGAGATAGAATTTCGTAATTACATTAGGAGCCCATTTCTTATTTACTTTACAAGTCTTTGTTGTAGCCTATAAAAGTGCAGTTATAAATCCTAGCCATAATTAATTCAGTCAATCTGCCTTCAAGACTAGGTTTTTACGTTTTTGTCAAAACCTAAGTATAGCCAGTTAGGGTTTAAAGAACACAAACAACAAAGCTCACACTTTGATTGTATTTTTGGAATTCAAAAATATAACAGAATGCATGATTGGAGAATAGATTGCCAAACAATAACCGCATTAACCTATAGACTAAAGTTTGTTGCTGAAAACAAAATGAAATCAGACAGATTTCGAAGGTATAATTCTTTTCTAACTTTGGGAGTTATACCGGGTTATTATTTTGATTGTTTGATATCAAAAAAAAATTATTATGGAGCCTATTTTGACACTTGCCCGTTTAGATTTTTTTTGGCTTGATTCATATAGATTATCACTGGATCTTGGTTTCATACCCAACAGAAGGACCCTATTAGATAGAGACCAGGGTTAGAGTTGGTGTCTACCGATTCAAAGACTTGGCAAGCAAGATGCTGCCCCATGCTTGGAATGCAGAACACCTAAGGAAGTACTATCAGTAATGTACTCATGAAAAACTATCAATAAAAGTTTGTTTGTCAATAGTCAGTATCAACAATTCGTGGATTAGCTTCTTTAACTAGGTTGCGAGACGACTGGTCGAGATTACTCAGTACTCATGAAAAACTATCAATAAAGGTCGAGATTGCTCAGAATCCGACCAAGGCCATAGCTTTTCAACCGAGTTACGAGATGACTCGGTCGGCCTAAAATGTCGAGATTACTTAGAATCTGACCAAGGCTTTAGCTTTTCAATCGAGTTGCGAGACGACTCAATCGTCCCAAAAGGTCAAGATTACTCAGAATCCCACCAAGGCCTTGGCTTTTCAATTGAGTTCCGAGACAATTTGGTTGGCCCAAAAGGTCAAGATTGTCCAGAATCCAACTAAGGCCTTATTTTTTAAATCGAGTTGCGAAATAACTTAGTCAACCTAAAATGTTGAGATTTTGCAGATTCAGACCAAGGCCTTCGCTTTTCAATCGAGTTGTGAGACAACTTGGTCGACCCAAAAGGTCGAGATTGCCTAGAATCCAACCAAGGCCTTAGCTTCTCAACCGAATTGCGAAACGACTTGGTCGGCCCAAAAGGTCGAGATTTCCCAGGGTCCGACCATTACCTTAGCTTCTTTACTAATTTGGAAGACTACTCGATCAACAAAAATATATAAAAATTAAATAGTAAATAAAAAGTTAAAGCAAAAGTTAAGACTTGCTTAGAGCTCTGTTTACTAATAACTCGGTCGGCCAGCATACATTGTCTCTTAACCAAAGTTAAACAAGAGTTAACAGAAAAAACTAAGCAAGCTACAAATTATAAATATAAAGCAAGGCAGGTAAAAGAAAATATAAAAGCATCAAAACATTGTAACATTGCCAAAAAATAGCCCAATATTGCCAAAAACTACCCAACACAATAAAGCAGAGAAATTTCCTCCCTAACAGAATGTTTTAAATATAAAAACTACAAAAAGTACAAAAATATGTTTTGTTTCAGGCAGAAGGGCTCTCGGGATCCTCATCCTCAGCCATAAATGAAGAGAAATCCAAATCCTTGAAAGAAGTGGTAGCTCGAGCTTCATCTTCTCAAAGCCGCTGAGTTAGTACTCGGCCAACTCCTCATCGTATTCCTCTAATGCCTTGAACTTCTCGATAGCCGCCCCTTTAGTTGAACCGAGCTGAGTAGTCAACTCTAATACCTTAGTGTTGCTCGCCCCTTCTAGCCTCTTCGTAGCAACAACTTGAACCTTTAAATCGGCTGAACTCCTCTCTGCCAATGACGACTTCTCCTCGATCTTCTTCAACTAAGCATCCTTCTCGAACAACTCCTTTCTTAGTCGGTCAAGCTCCTTAACATACTTAACTCGCTCCTCCTTTAGAGAAATCAGCTGGGTAGCGCTAGCATGAATGTTCACTTAGTCATAAACAATAGTATCATCTCCATCTGAATCACTGCTATTATTTATAGGATAGAAGCTATGTCAGCTATTTAATTTTACTTGGCATGGTCTATTGTCTAGATAGTAAAATTAATAAAAATTAGCCTATTTGGATGAATGATGAATAGTAGACAATCTCCCATTGTAGCATGCTATTCACGATGTGCCAAGCTATTGGCGAGTGTTTTTAAACAAAATGGTAGAGGAAACAAAAATTTAAAATAAATTCAAAGTTTTTACTCATCATAATTTGTTTTATGTGATTCTCATAAATTAAAATGATTTTTATTTCTCTCGCAACCATAATCAAATAGAATAAGCTAACGGGTCCTAATTATATAGACTGAAAAAGGAATCTCGATATTATGTTAACTGTTGAGGGCTATAAGTTTATGCTCACAGAGATTTGTCCTCTAAAACCTAATGAGGGGGCAACCAAACAAGAACCCCCGCCATATCAAAAGTGGCAAAAGGTTGATCAAATGGCGCGGTGTTATATACTCTAGGTATGGGTAGATTTGAAGCTGGGATTGATGAGGAAACCATAGGTTAATATCATACTATAGTCGTTGCCTGATAACTTTAAGCAGTTCTACTTGAACTACACCATGAACAAGCTCACCTATACATTGGTAAAACTACTTAAAGAACTTCTAGCAGCTGATGGTGTTCTTAGAAAGCTGGTCAATGCTTTTGTTGCTAAAAAAAGTTATACTTCTAAGCTGAAAGGCAAGATAAAAAAAAGGTTCAGAAGCAGGGCATAGCTTACAACGCAGTTAGTGGACCATGAGCTGGTGTGAAAAAGTCGAAAGGTAGATGTTTTCACTACAACTAGATAGAACACTAGAAGAAGCAATGTCCAATTTATCTCGACAAGCTGAACAATCAAGGTATATTTCATTCACTGATTGTTAAAACATGTTTAACGGTGTTATCTACCAGTACCTGGTGTGTAGATAAGGGATCTACTAATTATGTCTACAATTCTTTACAGAGGTTCCATGAAATCAGATAACTCAGTGATGAAAAAATATACATGTACATGGATAATAATACAAGGGGGACAACAGTTGTAGTAAGAGATGTCACTCTCAGTTTTAGTAGAGATAGAATTTTAATCTTGAGAGATTATTTTTGTTGGCCAGGGTTTGGGCCAGCATTCTGCCGTAGCGGAGGTCCTGTGTGACGCCCCGAATCTCAGGAGCATCTAGAGCGACAATTAACTAATAGGGCTGCAAAAATTAAATAACGATAATACTTATGTATGCCAAAAAATAGATATTATAGAGTTATATAGTGCAGACCCAAATAAAATCTTTTTTGGAGTACATCAAACAATACAGGAAATAGATGGATAACCACAAAACTAGTACTACGTGGCCAAGGAAAGTTGGGAGAAAAGCTAGAAACTCTTAATCAAGGCTCTATGTCCGCGTCAACGTACTCGTCAATAAGCTCTTCTAACTCTTCGAAACCAGGCATGGAATGCCAGAGAAACTCACACCAACATACAAATATTTCTCATATAGCAGGTCAAAACACGACAGATAAAATAACAGGTTAATCATGACAGTGATTTTGATGATAAATGATGCA
Source organism: Heliamphora ciliata (assembly GCA_032360265.1). NCBI lineage: Eukaryota > Viridiplantae > Streptophyta > Magnoliopsida > Ericales > Sarraceniaceae > Heliamphora > Heliamphora ciliata. The sequence continues at coordinate 12,812 of JAUMHN010100233.1, forward strand.
ACTAATTTAATTTTTTAATCCAATTTAAACTAAAGTTATTCTAGGTTCTCCCAACCGATGTGAACCATCATAAAATCCCATGATCCCAACCATGCTGACCAAGTCTACCGACCAACAAAGAGCGTTCCTTAAGCCGTGGGATGACTACGTAGCGGATGAAGTGTCCAGTCGGGTCATCACTGATGGTAAGGGCGTGGACAAGTCAACACTCAGGCTCTCGACTCTCAGGTCAAGGTCAAACGCAGGATCGCAAAATCTAACTTCGATTATTACGCCACCCAAACCGCCTTCCCCAAAATACAAATATCACAATAATGTGCATTTAGCACTTTGGGCAAAAACCTTCCAAAACAAATCAGGGCATATAGCCAATATCACGATATTTTCAAATATCTAAATTTTCAACAATTTCAATTCTATCAATCACAGTACCAACTCTAAGGTTCAATTTTCATTCTTTTCTTAAAATAAAATGGTAAACCCCGTAAAATTCACCCAATAATGATGTGGCATGATACAATATGCTAAAATTACGATTTTTTAACTTACATGAAAATTTATGTGTAGAGAGCCGGTACATATTTATTTTATTTTTCATATTTTCAGTAAGAGAAGAGACCAAAATAAATTTGGGCATGAGGGCTATAAAAGTTTTATTCGTTAAAGGTTGAATTAGTAATATGTGAAAGTGAGATTGAGATACATAATGATGAATGGTGTGGCGTTGGGATTTAGGGGTCATTTTGAAAAATGTTCAAAAATAAGGAATTGAAAAAATATTTAGAAAAATCTTTTAACACCTTGAAAATCAAATTTTGAAAACCCCTTTTGTTGAAAATAGAGTTGCCACTTAGTTTTTGAGAAAAATAAAGAAAAACAAAATTGGCTACTGTTCTTTAAAACGTTAACCAGAGAAAAAGGGTTCGGGGGCAAAGGTACGAATCGGGAAAGGTTTTAGGCACCCCGTTCACCCAACCGTAACGTTAGCCTCTACTAATCATCATTGGTTCTTTAATATGATTTCTCAAATGCATGCTAATAAAAAAATAGAGGCAAAGAGAGAACATCCAAGATCAAATATGGAAAATACATAAGATATGTACACAGCACTCCAAATTAGAGCAAATAAATGGGTAAAATTCTAAGTCCTAAGATATGAAATTTCTAACTAAAATGATGTATAGAGGACATCCACATGCAATTTTACCAAAATAATCTAAACGAGCATGGTCCAAATGAAAGAGTAATAATAGGTTAAAAATGCTAAAATTACCTAAGTATAATTTGCTATAAAATGACCTAAACTACTCTAAACATGCATTTAAAGAAAATAACCAAAGCATGCATAACATTCATTTAAAAAAAATATGAACATGATAAGTACTAAAAATAAAAGATGCACAAGAATTCTATATTTTAAAATAAAGAAAGTCTATTAACAAAAATAAATGTATTTGAACAACATAGAGTTTAAAGATTTAAAGAAAATAAGGGAAGAATTTACAAAAGAAAATTTACACTAAGAATAAAGAAGCTAAAAATGTTTATTTAACTGATGAGAAGGAAAGCTAACTATTTATATTTTAAAAAAATAAAAAAAGAAAATAAGGAGAAAAAAAAACAAAAGGAAAAAAAATTACATTTAAAGAATGAGAATTAAACTAAAAGACTTTTTATGATTTTTGGATTTTATGAGAAAAAAAATAAGTGTTATGGAAAAGAAATTAGAGCTATAAAAAGAAAAGAAAATAGAGCTTTTAAAGAAAAATGAACACTAATATTAAATGAAAAGAAATACTAATAAAGAAAAATTAAATTAACACTAAAAGGAAAAGGAAGAGAAAATAGAATATTATAAAGCTAGTAAATGAGCATTAAACTAATATTGTAATAAAAGAAAAAAAATAAAGAAAATGGTACATTAAAAGGAAATTAAAGCTACTAATAAGAGAGAGAAAATAAATAGAATAAAAAAAAAGAAAAAGCTATAAAATAAATTTTACACTACTATTGAAAGAAAAAAGAAATAGACAATAAATGCTAGGAAAGGAATATTAAACTAAGAGAGAAGAAAAAAAAATAGAATATTAATATTAAAGAAAAGAAAAAGGGACATAGAAAAAAAAGAAATTAAAGCTACATTACACTAAAGAGAAAATAAAGATACATTATAAGAAAAAGAAAAGAAAAAGAAATAAAATGCTAAAAAGGGAAATTATACTACTATAAAAAAAAGGAAATGGAAAAGAAAAGGAAAAAGAAGATAATGGAATACACTAGTAAATAAAATTAAGCTAATAAAAAAAGAACCAAAATATAACTATTTAATTGTCAAATATGAATATAGTATTGGCAACTATATCCATATTTATGTAAGTGGATTATTATAGTAATTAACAATATTGATTGGTTGTAATTGTCAAAACATATTAGCACTATTGTAATAAATTAATTAAAGAAAGAAAATAGCAAATGTGTTGAGTGTGAATGTGAGGAAATTAATAACTAAAGAAATAAAGAAAGCAACTAAATTACATGAAGTAAACAAGATTAACTATATAAATGGAAGGAATATGCAAATTGAAATTTGAATTTTAACCCGGTTACTCCATAAGAGAGGAATTGGAGTTAGAAAGACCAGGGATCCGAACGAGATACCTGAATCGTGGAATCCTCAAATTGGGAATGTGCCTCAACAACTCAACCCTCAGGTGGTGATCCAAATAGGGCTTCAATGTAGGTATTGGAGGTTTGAGACTTGATATCTCGGCAGGGCTTCGACGTCAGGGCTCGAAATTGCTCGACGTCTCGGCAGAGCTTCACTCACTAACCTCCCACTCAAATTCTCTATCTCTGAAAATGTACCAGAGGTACGGTATTTATAGAGTTCTTCAGCCAATAAAATGCCGCCACGTTTTTGGGACACGTTAGGCTATTTAGAGTTTGCGATCCCTACAATGCAAGTTGGCGGTCACCATGTTTTTGAGTGGTTCCACAAAGTTATATAGCGGTCGCCATGATGCGAGTTGGCGGTCGCCATGATGAGTGGTGGCGGTCGCCATTTTTGGCTAGGGTTTCCACAAAGTTCTATGGCGGTCACCACAATGAACATGGCGGTCGCCTTACTTGGGCAGGAAGTTTCGATGGTTCGACAAAATTTTATTGGTTTAAAAGTTCGGGGTTCAAATACCGAGCTTGGATCACTTCTTGAGGATCGTACTGAGGCACCATTCCATCTGTTTTCATCATCGAATTCGCCTAAGATTAGGCGGGGTCAAATTGGGGTGTCTACAGTTGCCGCTCTTTGATATTACTTGCATAGAAACACGTGGAGCCTATTATATCAAAGATTCCAGAGACAACATCCATTTGACCGAGCCGTCAATCTTAGGCTACAAACATACAAGTATGCATATGATGTTGGTCGTACTCGAATTTTCATCGAGTTGCCTACGTACCCCATTGCTAGGGATCAAACCAGAACGTTGTTCATGGGGCCAGATGCAAGGATGTAAGATAAGAAATGTGATGTATGACAAGTATAGTGTAATGCAATGTGAGTCAATTTAAGGTCATGAGGAGGACCGACGAGTCAGTATAGGGTCATGAGGAGGACCGATAAGTCAGTTTAGGGTCATGAGGAGGACCGACGAGAAAAACATCAAATTAATAGGTCAAGCTAAGACCTAAAAATTTGGAACAAGGCGCGGGATAAAAATTAATTAAAAGCCATGTTACGACTTAAAATTAAACTTATCGGGAATAATAACTGCGAATTAATAGGTCGTGTTTAAGACCTAAAATTTCGAGACAGGATGCGAGTTAAAAGCCAATTTGTGCCTTAAAACTAAAGTTATCGGAGGGAGAAAACATCTTAAAAATATACGAATTTAAAAACTCACCAAATTATTTATGGAATTATTTCTAATCACACAAGATTTTTCTCGAAGTATTTTTTTTTTAAGAAACACCCGAGATTATTTTTGGACAAACACACACGCAAAAATACTTAAAGGTTTTATGAAGTTAAAACACTCAAAAGGACACTAATCATGTAAAAATAAATAAAATAACAAAATCCCCAAACAGTCCCTTAAACCTTGAATCGTCATAAAGGCAAATTGACACATGGCCGCCAACTTTGGAGTTGGCGGTCGCCATGATGGGAACGATGTGACGGTTGATGGGTAGGCGGCCGCCACGACGAAACCCTCCTGACACGGCGGTCATCGACTTAAAACCCCTACGACATGGCGGTCGCTTTGTGACGTTTGAAAAACATGGCTGTCGCTCACTTAGGAGGTGGCGACCGCTAATTCCAAGCGCGTATACAACCCCCCAGGTGCGCGGATCTGGTTCATTCGCACATACTTCACTCTCTCTCTAACTTCTTGCTCTCTCTCGACTTTTCTCTCAACTCTCTTTGTCTTTCTCTTATTTCCCATCCTTTGCTCCTTTCTTGCTTCACAATGTTTACTTTGCTATTTTTGATCCCGTTTTTCTTCATGGCGGGACAACGTCATGGGGATGACGACTTGGGGGCGCGACAAGGCCCCTGTACTGCTGATAGCTCTTCTATGGGTGTCCTTCTCGCCAGCAGAGTTACTCCTGCGTAGCCCGCTGCTGTGATGGATGCTCTGGTGCTCGAGGCGGAGCGTACCTCCTGCCGTGTTGCTGAGGAGGCACGAGCAGCTGCTGTGGCGCAGGCAGCTGCAGATGCTGTTGCTGAGGCCGCGGTGGCCGATTTCTTAGATCCCAATGCTGAAGAGGGTCATCTGGCGCCCTTCGACCCGCATACATACGCTCTACTACCTCACCGTGTGGTTCCTCGTGGGATGAGACGCTACGAGCCACCTACTAACAGGGTTGCTGCTAACGTTCTGCTCTGGGAGCCTGACCATCATGTGTCTCGCCAGCGCCCATCGGTATGTATCATGTTCTTACAGTTTTAATACCATGGCATAGTATGTACCCTGTTCTTAGGATTGAACAAACAATAAAATGAGCAATTATTTTAAAAATAGAAGACTTGAATTTTTATTTTCATTTCCAGGAAGAACATAAGAAAATTAAGGGGGAGATTTTTGTTTTTGTTTTTGGGGCTAATTATGAAAAATTCAAAATTTCTAGAATTTTAGAGGGAATTTTGTTAAAAATCCTAAAATTTGAGGCAAATTTATTATATATTTTTATTTTTTTTATTATTATTATTTTATTTTATTATTATTGTTTTATTATTATTTTTTTTATTTATTATATTTTTATTTTTATTATTTTTTTAATTTTAATTTTTTTAATTATTTTTTTATATTGTTTTTTTTACAGACTCTAGAAATTTAAGGGGCATTAGAAAAACTTTTAGGAAGATTTTTAGAAAATTTTAGAAAATCTTAGAAATTTGTAGAAAATTTTAAAAATTTTAAGAAAATCCTAGAAATTTAAGAAAAATCTTAAGAAAATTCTGAAAATTTTTAGAAAATCCTAGAAGTTTTTGAAAACCCTAGAACTTTTGAGAAAAATCTTAGAATTTTGAAAAAAAAAAAATTTAGAAGATTGGGCCACATTAATCCTAAAACGGTCGGGGTGAAAGGGGTAAAACACAAAGATTTCTTATTTTTTAGAAAGAATGATTGACACAAAATAATAGAGGCCTAAGATTACTAGGATGTGCAAAAATCATGAACCTAGGATTATGGTGCCTAGTTTTCTAGGGTTCGAGAGAAATCGAAGGGTCGTCACTTACACACGAACTTAGAGTTAGGGTGTCTAGTTTCCTCGGGCTTAAAAGAAATCAAAGGGTCGTCACTTACACACGAACCTAGAGTTAGGGTGCCTAGTATCCTAGGGCTTGAAAGAAACCGAAGGGTCGCCACTTACACACGAACCTAGAGTTAAGGTGCCTAGTTTCCTAGGACTTAGAAGAAACTGAAGTGTCGTCACTTACACACAAACCTAGAGTTAGGGTGCCTAGTTTTCTAGGGCTTGGAAGAAACGGAAGGGTCGTCACTTACACACGAACCTAGAGTTAGGGTGCCTAGTTTCCTAGGGCTTGGAAGAAACCAAAGGGTCGTCACTTACACACGAACCTAGAGTTATGCCTTCAGATATTTTTTTGCACTTTGCTTGCTTGATTTGTTATTTATATATTCTCTATCTGTCTTCTCTTTACAGGCTGGTCACTATGTCCGAGGCTTCGGAGGTTCAGCCTCTGGGGAGGTGTTGGAGTGGTATGATGCCCTTCCCACTCCCAGCCGGGTTTACATCGATGCCTTCGGCTTTGCTCGCTTCATACACCTGTTGGGTAGGACGGGCAACGATCGATTTTGGCTGACGGCCCTGGCCGGACGGTGGTGGGATACCCCCAACACGTTTTATTTCACCACCTTCGAGGTTACTCTGACGCCTCTGGACTTCGCACTCATCACGGGCATCTGAGTGGGCGGTTCCCCTATTCCATTTGATTCATCCATAACTCAGTCATCCGACGCACTATTGCATTTTCTCAGGGCTGTTCCTGTGCAGATGGACCGAGATCGAGTTAGATACACTTAGTTCTTTGACCGCTTTCGACACTTCTAGTGCACTGAGCCTCGTCACTACGATTGAGTCCCCCAAGGCTTCTTGATGTATATGTTTGGTACCTCTTTGTTTTCGAACAAGGAGAATACCATTCATTTGCATTACTTGGGCGGCCTGGTTCGTCTTGATCGGGTTGCTTCATACGACTGGGGAGGCGTTGCCCTGGCTACTCTCTACAGCTTCATGAGAACTCTCACTCAGTTCCCTCAAGAGCTCAACATTGGGGGATACTAGAGGGTCTGGGAGGTATGATTTAACTTCTGCAGTTCTTTATTTATTTCTGTTATCTGTTACCATCTGCCTGCTGACATCTTCTTTTTTGTAGTTGTGGACCTACAAGTTCCTCGGGCTTCATGTCCTAGTGAACTCTGTAGCAGACCCTTTGGTCATTCCCCAAGCAGCTCGGTGGTCCTGATGGCTGAAGGGGAAGATGGCCAGGGGGAAGGACATCGATCGATTTTGGGTTTCGCTGGACCGACTGACCCCCGCCTAGGTATCTTTATTCTGTACACTGCTTTCTTCATTATACTACCTACGACACTGTTCACTGTATTGTTCACTGTGCTATTCACTGCACTATTCACTGCACGGTTCTTTGTACTATTCGCCGTACCATTCACTGCACTATCTTGATTGATTATAGTATATTGTACTGTTCACTATACTCTACAGGTTCACTGGGACGTCTAGCAGGGAGTAGAGGATCGGGATGGCGCAGATTTGATGCGCAGTCGGGATATCACTCCCAGGCAGATCCTGCTAGAGGGTCCATTTGGACTGGTGTACTATCTAGGAGAGCGAGTGGTTCTCCAATCGCTCGGTCTGGATCACTTCCAGATCCCAGTGGTTCCTTCGGTCTGTATGCGCCGGACTGAGCAGTTGAGCCAGGTTGATCTTCTCCTCGAGCTGGTGGGGACTCCCGCTACTGAGCTGCTGGTGGCGGAGGGAGATTACACTGCCTAAGCCCGGGCTCATCTACTTGGTTCATTAGGACCCGGCCCGGTTGTTCCAGGTGGCAGAAGGCAAGGACAGGCACCAGAGGCTGCGGATGTTGGTGCTGCTGGTGCTGCTGGAGCTGCTGGTGGAGTGATAGGCCCATAGATTCCCTAGGAGATCCAGACTGTGGCTTATGGCTTCCCCTTCTCCCTTCCTGTTCCAGTCCCGCCAGTTTGTGAGTTCAGAGCAGAGATTGGCCAGGTATTTCCTTATCCTTACTCCCCCCATTTATTTTTTTATTTTTTGCTTTATTTGTCTGACTGTCTTTTCCTTTTCCTTCTATATTTTAATTGGGAAAGGGTGGACCATCTGCTGCTGATACTTACGGGTCAGAGGGCACTGATCCGTCAGCTTGACGCCACCGTACGAGCAGCTGGCATCGCTTTCACTCCTGCAGCCATAGTAAGTATTCTCATGGATCTTTCTAAATTCCTGCACTTTTTTGTACTCTATTCTAATTCTGGTTTTCTTCTAACAGCCTCCGGTACCAGCTATCGGCATAGTACCGCCATAGGCTACTGCTCCTTTTCCTGCTCCAGCCCCAGAGCTCGCACCCGAGGATCTGTCTCTTCTGCTCGGAGCCGTTCTAGAGCCATATCCTCTTCTTCTGGAAGCGACGGGGATGACTATATTGAGAGGCTCTTTGAGGATGAGAGCTCGGACGAGGCCGGTCCTTCCTCCCGCCGGGTCCGCCCCAGGCATTAGTGAGTGAGAGAGCTTCCCCCTCCCCTAGTCAGATACATTTATTTTGATGGGCCTGCGTGCCCCAATTTTACATATATTTACCTGATCCATGCGCCTGTGTGCCTTAGTTTACTGTTTATTGGGCCCGGGTTCCCCAGCTTTTATTTCGATACATTTTATCCCTTTCTGATACATTTTCGGCCTTCGCGCCATTTATTGCCTTATATTCATCTATTTGTATGATTTTCTTACTAGTCAAACTGCCATGGATGCATAGTTCAACTGTCACAATTCACACAGACTTAAAACACACACCCGTCGTGTTCAAACATGGCGGTCGCCATAATACAACATGGCGGTCGTCACTTTCAATGAGAATGACATGGAGGTTGCCATTTTAAACCTGGCCGTCGCTTGGTCAAAGGACGGATGTCACTGTACTGTGCATTTTGGAGTTGGCGGTCGCCCACTCTAAGGTGGCGGTCGCCTTATTGATTGTACTTTTGGCTGAAATTTTGATTTTTTGCCTTTTCTAGCTTTATAAAGGCTCCATTTGCTGTTACTCCGACTCAGATGGCTTCGCCTCTTTCCCTATGGATTGAAGCATTTTCCCCCATTGAACGTTTGAATTTTGCCCCGTTTGGCTTAAATGCCCTTTTCTCACTAAGGATCGTGGAGATTAGCAGTCCTTTATTGTCAGTTGCTACTCAACTGTGGGATCCGTAGTCTCATGTCTTTCGGTTTGGCCTTGAAGAACTCTGCCCCACTGTAGAGGAATTTGCTACCATTTTGGACTTTGCTCCATAGAGTGCTGTCGTGGTTTTGACTTTTTTTCTCTCATTTCAACAGCAGGTAATACAGTTTTGTTGTTTATCTAGGATGGAGGCCTTCCTCTTGACACAGGATGGCTGCCTCAACATTCCCTAGATCATTGATAGGTTTCATCCCACCGGTGACCTTAGTGACCTTGGTTCTCAGCTGCAGCGACGGTATGCACTTTTCTTCTACCTTCTTGCTCAGTATCTGCTCATTCATTTTGACGGGCGAGTTAGATGTCCCTTGGTTGGCATTGCGAGTCAGATGTGGAGGGGGAGGGATTTCGTGCCACTCGTCTTAGCTGAGACACTGCTGGGATTAGATGCTGTTCATCGTGGTGAGACTACCACCTTTGCTGGTAGCCCTTTATTTCTTCAGGTAAGCTCAACATCTTTCTTTGCATCAAGCTTTCTGTTATACGGAAAAGCTTTTCTCTCACTGTTCTAACCTTTGCTGCAGATCTGGTTGATGGAGAAGGTAAATCTTACGCAAAAATCACCCACTGATAGACATAGTGCTGCAGCTTTCCTCTACCACCCTCGTTATCAGATTTGTGACACCGAAGTAGCCTGGCGACGGTACCTTTTCTCTCTAACTGGCCCAGATATTACTTAGCAGTGCCCTTGGTGGCAGATTTCGACTATGACACTGACCACTATGGAACATTCTGGTGTTTTGTTGGTCGGCCTTCGTCAAACTTCCTTCCATTATCCCCATCGAATTATGCGGTAGTTCGGTCGCAGTCAGATCATCCCTCACAACATCCGAGGCCGTTTGTTTTCATCTGTACTACGGGCCTCGCTTCTGGCATTATATCAGGAGGCCTAGCCATCCCGCTCATTGATGGAGATGCAGGAGCTGCAGTGCCCTGAGCTCCCTGACGAGAACAAGACATGGCTACTGCAGAATCGGGAGGGAACAAGCGGCGAAGAGGAGAAGAATTTGAGGATTTCTGCTTTATTTTGAAAATTTCATAGCTTTCCTTTTTCTTTATAGAGTTTGGGGCTTGCGTGCCCTTCCTCTATTTCAAAACTTTGTAGCTCCAATTAAAGTAATGAAAAACTCTCACTTTATGTTTAAGATGGTTCAAATTTATCCAAAGTTTGAATGACTTTGTTATCAAAATCCAGAAATTAATTTGCATTGGTTTTACCAAGATGGTTAGAAACGAAGAATGTGCCCGGACTTCTTAAAAAAAGCTACATACGTATCCCAAAAAGATGGAATCAGGCCATAATGTAGTTCGGGCTTGGTTTTCACTCGGGTATTGATGCTCTCCTTTTGTAGGTATTGATGCCCTCCTTTTGTAGTGTCCTAACTTTGTCCAAGGTCGCCCTTTTGGGTTTTCGACCTTGCAGGCTGCTCTAACTTTTGCCTAAGTTTTCTTTTCAATTTTCAACTCAGCGAACTATTTATTTCACCTTTATTTTTACCTCAAGGATAGTATTTTTTGAGTTGATCGAGGTTAACTGGAGTAGAGAACACATTGCCATCTAAGTCCATAATAATGACTTCACCACCGGTCATGATGGTTTTGATTAGAAACGGTCTGGACTAGTTTGGCTTGAACTTACCCCTCGGGTCGAAGATAGGAGCTCTGATTTCCTTAAGAACCAGATCTCATTCTCTAAGATCTCGGGTCTTGACCTTCTTATTGAACGCTCGAGCTATCCTTCTCTGGTAACCTTATACATGGAACAGAGCCTGTAATCTTCTTTCATCAAACAAGAGCAGCTCTTCCATCCGGTTCCTCTGTCATTCTGCTTTTGAGATTTTGGCCTCGGTCATTACTCTTAGTGAAGGGATTTCTATCTCGATGGGAAGCATGGCTTCCATCCCATACACTAAAGAGTATGGTGTAGCTCCAGTTAAGGTTCTAATCGACGTTCAGTATCCCCAGAGTGCAAATGGTAGATGTTCTGGCCAATCCTTATGTGAATTGATCATCTTTTGTAGGATTTTCTTGATGTTCTTGTTTGTTGCCTCAACTGCTACATTGGTTTGCGGTCGATACAGTGAAGATTTGTGAGCCACTATTCGATATTCTTTGAAAAGATCCAGGACCTCCCCTTAGAAATGTGAACCATTGTCTGAGATAACCTCATGTGGGACTCCGTACCGACAGATGATGTTTTGCTTGATAAACTTAGCAACATGGGAGGCTTTTAACACTGAGTAGAAGGCTGCTTCCACCACTTAGTGAAATAATTAATGGCCACTAAAATAAACTCATGTCCATTGGATGCCTTCAGTGTTACATTGCCAATCACGTCGATGCCCCACACTAAGAACGGCCATGGTGGCGTCAGGTTGTACAGTTGGGATGGGGAAACATGCATGAGGTTAGCATGAATCTGACACTTAAGACACCTCCGTACGAACTGTATACAGTCTGTCTCCATTGTCATCTAAAAGTATCCCTGTCGTAGGATTTTCTTGGCTAACATATTTCCACTTATGTGTGGCCCACAGACTCCTGCGTGTATTTCTTTCATCAGTTCCTGGCCTTCTTCAGTGTTAACACATAGCTTATTGACCCCAAAATGTTCTCGTTTATATAGTCTACCACCACAAATGACAAATTATGTAGATAGTCGTTGTATCGCCCTTTTTTCCTTTTTTCTGGCAAACTTGGGGTATTCTCCTCTCTCCACAAAATTTTGAATGTCAAAATACCATGGGAGATCGTCAGTGCTTTCTTCAATGGCAGTTGTCATCTCATATGCTGGCTTTCTTTTCTGTTCAATTATCAAAGGCCTCATTCGGATCCTGGGTGGTATGTCAATCATGGATGCTAGGGTGGCCAATGCATCGGTGAACTTGTTCTGCAGTCTTGGTACATGGGTGAACATCACTGATTCAAAACACGGTATTAACTTCTCTAGCTCCTGATGGTAGAGAATCAAGGTTAAGTCCCTGACCTTCCATTCTCCTCGTTCTTGTGAAACCACCAGTGCTGAATCTCAGATGACTTCCAGCTTCCTTACCCCTAATTCCAAGGCTGCCTCCAATCCAGCTAAACATGCCTTATATTCAGCCTGATTGTTGGTGACTTCAAAATTGAGCTTTAACGACAAGGGGACGTGTGATTCGTCAGGAGTGACAAGGAGGACTCCTATTCCATAGCCATATTGATTGGATGCGCTGTCGAAATATAGAGTCCACCTGTCATCCCCGACCTTCATCAGCTGTTCGTCAGGAAACTAGAACTCTGTGTCTTCTCCTCCCTCCACTGATTGATCGGCCAAAAATTCTGCCACTGCTCTGCCCTTGACTGACTTTCGGATGACATATTGGAAATCAAACTCAGATAATAACAGCAACCATCGGGCTAGCCTTCCTGTTAGTGCTGGCTTTTCGAACAGATACTTCAACGGGTCCATTCGAGAGATAATATTCACTGTGAAAGACAACATGGAGTGCCCTAGTTTTTGGGAAGCCTAAATCAAGGCCCAACATGTCTTCTTCAATGGTGTGTACCGTATCTCTAATCCTATCTTCTTCTTGCTTAAGTAGTAGACGATCTTTTCAATTCCAGTTTCACATTCTTGCACTAGCATACATCCTATAGCTGAATAAATTACTGACAAATAGAGGATTAGTGGCTTGTCAGGCTCAAAAGGAGCTAGAACTGGTGGATTTTGTAGGTACTGTCGTACGGCATCAAAGGCATCTTGGCATTTTTTATCCCATTTGAACTCGACTCCTTTCATCAGCAAACGGAAGAGCGACTCACAAGTAGTTGTCAGTTTTGCAATGAATCGACTGATAACTGTATTTTACCCAGAAAGCCCCTGACTTCTCGTTCAGTCCTTAGAGGAGGCATTTCCAAGATTGCTTTGATTTTTGAAGGATCCACCTCGATACCCCGTTGAGTGATATTGAATCTATGCATTTTTCTGGCAGTGACTCCAAATGCACACTTCTGCGGGTTGAGCTGCATCTTGTACTTTCGAATCCTCTCGAAGAATTTTCACAGTGCTGTGATGTGGCTATCCCAGTCCTTAGACTTTACTATCAGACCGTCCACGTACACTTCGACCTTCTTATGTATCATGTCATGCAGTAAGGTAGTGGCAGCCCTTTGATAGGTTGCCCCTGCATTCTTTAGACCGAATGGCATCACACGATAATAATAGGTGCCCCAAGGCGTGGTGAATGTCATCTTTTCTCTATCTTTGGGATCCATCAGTATCTGGTTATATTCGGAGAAGCCATCCATGAATGATAACAAAGCATGTCTAGCTGTACTGTCTACTAAGACGTCGATGTGCGGCAGTGAAAAGTCGTCTTTCAGGCAAGCCTTGTTGAGGTCCCAAAAATCTACGCAGACTCGGATACTACCATCCTTCTTTAAAACCGGTACAATGTTGGCTACCCATTTTGGATACTCGATTACCATCAAGAATCCAGTGTTGATCTGTTTGGCAATTTCTTCTTTGATCTTTAGAGCCCATTCTGGCCGGATCTGTCTTAATATTTGTTTGACTGGTTTAGCATCGGGGTATAGAGGGTTATGATGTTAGACAATGTCAGGATTAATTCCAGGCATATCTTCGTAAGACCACGCAAATACATCCTTGAATTCTTTTAATAAAGTCATTAACTATTTTTGTTCAACTACGGATAAAGAAGAACCAATTTGAACGTTTTGTGGGTTAGTTTGATTACCCATATTTATTGATAAAGTCTCTTCAATTATTGGTTGGGCACGCATATCTTCTTCTCTTTTTATTAAAAGTTTTATTTCTTCGGAAATATCCCCGTCGAATTCAAAATCGTCAGAAAGCATATGAAATAAATCAAACAAAGCAGAGTAACCGAAAATCTTGTTCATTTCATTAAAAACAGAGGCGATTACAAACTCGATGGTAAAAGCAGGGAGAGGAGCACCAACAGATGTGCCCTCAATTACAGATTTTGACTCAAACTTGGGCTCAAGATAGACAACCTGTGCGTTACAAGACTCGAGGGTCTAGTTTTTCACTTCTTTTGCAGCCGCATCAACGATGAGCATGGTGCAGTCTGTCGGCGGGCTAAAGCCCATCATGAAGCAGTCCGATTTAGTTATACGCAGCTGAGCCATCTTCTCATTGAACAGCACTCCCAGGTCGGTGCCGTCGAGTTTGTCGTCCCAATCTTCTTCCTGAACCTTCTTTTCTTTGTTCTCTCCTTCCATTTTTCTTCCTCATTCGTGTCAGACAACTGGTGGCTGAAAAAGATCTCCAACCCTAGCAGATTTTGATTGATTTCTTCGTCAATCCACAGCTCTGGAAAGCCACAATACGGGAAATCTTCCCCTTCCCTGACGAAGTACCCATTGAGCGTTCTGGTGTAATTGACCTTCCGTCCCTTCTTATGCCCTTCAAAATCTTCTTTCGTTGGCTTATACCCAAGACCAAAACGGTGTGAAGTCGGCAATACCTGAATGGGTTCCGAGATACCTTGCTATTTACGCCCCAATTCCATGCTCGAGAAAAAGGACATTTTTCTCATCATTATTACGGCTCGTGGGTTGACATACCTTTCTTCTTCATTCATCAGCATCTGAACAGCCTGTGCTTCATCAAACTAAAAATCACTGAGCGACACATCATCTTCACTATGCTGAACTTCCAACAGAGTTGTGCCCTCTCCTCCTCTCGGGAGATGAATGTTGTCTTCTCTGTGAATAGTTAAAATTACCCCATTCTTTATCAGCTTTAGTTTCTGATGGAGAGTCGATGGTACAGCCTGAACATTTGGGTCGTGCAACCAAGGTCTTCCTAACAATAAGTTGAAAGACGCCGGTACGTCTATCACGTGAAACTCAACTAATGTCTCTAGAGGTCCTACTGAAACGGCAAATGACACCAGTCCTAGTACATCCCTTCTTGTGTTGTCATGGGCTCGCACCCCTTGATTGCAGGGAGTAAACTGGTCTGGCTTCATCCCCAAGCAGACGGTCATTCTTAATGGACAAACGTTCAAGGCAGACCCATTATCAATGAGGGTTATCGGGACCTATTTTTTTAGGCACTTGACGGTGATGTGTAGCGGCTTATTGTGACTTTTTCCTTCATTGGAAAAATCCTTATCAAAAAAGGAAATTACTTTTGGTTCGGCGACTGGCAGAATAAGTCCAATAAGCTTCTTGGGGGTTGCATCGATCGGGACACTAGCCTTATTCAACACCCTCAAAATAGCTTGCCTGTGTTTATGCGAAGCCATCAATAAGCCCCAGATACTGATGTTGGCTTGCGTCTTTTTCAACTGTCTCAATATAGCATCATCCTCCTCCTCTTGCTTTGTCTCTTTCCCTTTTCCAATTGGCTGTCCCTTCTCTAGCTGAGTTGGCTAAAATGTCATCCACTTCTAGTTAGGTGTTCCACGCCGTCTTTGGGATCCCATAATCCTGGCATCACATTATCAGTCTATCTCACTTCATCTATGTCCAGAGGGCTTTCAAATGCCCACAGATCATTTAGGTCACTAACGGCTGCCCTTTCCCTTCTTTCCTCGTCATCTTCAATAGCCCATGTATTATCAATTTTCTCCCAGATGTCCTCCTCAATAAAATTCACTTGTTGTTCCCGAGCAGCCCAAAAATCCGTTCACTCTACTCCATTTGATTTCAACACAATTCTTACCAGCTAGTAGGACTGCATCTCATCGACGTACACTTCCTCCTCAAAAAGTTAGAGAAGGGTGATTCCATCAAGCACATGGCCAAACCCATAAGGTCGACTCGGGTAATCCAATGGCCAATCATCTTCTTCATTGCGCTCCTCCTCTTGTTGGTAGATTTGGGTTATCAGTTGATACCATTCTCAGGCATTATCATTTTATTCTTCCATCCTGTCTCGACTGCCTCTAATCGTCATGAATGAGCATGCTGTCTAATCCTCGATTATTAAAACATGAGGACGTGGTAGGTGCGCTGAACAGATGTGCTGACTCGGGTCCTCTGATTCCCCCAGAGACATGTAATTTATCCCAGCCTACTTAGCATGATTTAGCAGTAGGTTAGTAGTGACATTCGGTTTTGGGGTGGTAGATGGTTGTGGGATCACCTTGTTGTCGATGAGGTTATGAATCTCATGTCGGAGCCTCATGCACTTATCAGTCAAATGCCAAGGACCTTTGTGGAAGGCGCAGTATTGAGAAGCATTAAACCTCGGTGGTAGGGGATCAGGTACAGGCATGGGGTCCAATGGCTTGATGAGCCCTTTCTCGACTAGTCGATTTAAGGCGGTGGATAACGAAATGTTGAGGGGAGTAAACACCCTCCTTGGCTTTTGTTGCTGTTGGCTATTATCTGACTGTTGGGCATTGTTGGACTGCCGGGCGGAGGAGGATGGGTTCAGCAAGTTTACCTCGTTTGAACGAGACACGAGGTTAGTGATAGCAGAGTGGTTTTGGTTATTTGTGGGGAAGGTCCTCCTGGGCTTCTGGCTCGGCTCAACTTTCTCGATATCTCCTGATTGAATTACATCTTTTATCTGAACCCCGGCATCAAACAACTGCTCGAATGTGGAGAGTGGTTGTGTGATCAAATAACGCTTCAACGGGGACTGCAGATTCTTCACTACTATCCTCACCTGCTCTTTCTCAGAGGGCCGATTTGTCATCTTGGCGGCCTTACCTCTCCAGCGGGTCAGGAAATTAACAAAAGATTCTTTGTTCTCCTGTCGAGTCGTTTTGAGCTCTCTGGTAGTTATGTCCAGTTGGATATTATAACTATACTGGCTGATAAAAGCCGTTGCTGTCTTTTCAAGTTCTGATTTTGGCTACATCAAGGGAGAGAAACCATTTCTAGGCTGCCCCAAAAAGAGATCGGTGAAAGAGCTGAGCCTTCAACTGGTCATCAATTTCCATTAGCAACAGGGTACCAACATACATTCGGAGATGAATTTTGAGATCTCTGGTTCCATCAAATTTTTTCATGTCTGGCATTTTAAACTTTTCGACAGTTTTGTATCTGGGAACAAACATAGTCCCCTCACATCTAACATGTATTCCTCGATCCCCTTGGCTTTTCTAAGGACCTTTTCCATCTTGTCGATCTTCTCAATCAGTGCAGATTCTCTAGACTGCGCAGTGTTTTCTTCCTCAACTATCACCTGATGAGGATTCTGTGGTGGTGGTGGAACAACTTGCGGTCCATCGGGGACTTGATTGTCATCCCAAAAGTCTTCAGCATTCTCATTTGTGTCATCCGATTGTCCATTCACAATAGGGATATGGGCTTGAATTGCTCGAATTTGTGCCTAACAATGCACTTGAGCCTGGGTCTGTTGCTCTACGGCCCTCTGTATTTCGGTAATCACTCTCATTAGAGTTGTCAAGTTCACCTCTTTTTTTTCCATTTCAGCTGACTGTTCGGATACCCTACAGAGTCTACCTGTCACTGATCTTTCTTAGACACGTGCTGATTGTACTTTTTCTGGCCCAATGGTAAATCCACAGAAAAATTTGAATCCCAAAAGCAGAATAATCGGTATCAAACACTTTCTGGACAAGCATTCTGACAAAAAAATAGCACAAATCCCAAATACCCTAAACAGCAAATCAAAAGCAAATGACCATGAAAGCTATAACAATGCCCCTGCCAGGCTCATATTGGCAGCATGACAATAGGATGACTCAAAAACCAACATGATGGCCGAAAAGGGGATCAACTAAATTCTAAGGGGAAGGTTTGTCTAAAACAGATAGCACTCTGACAAGAAAACAAAGCTATGCTTACAGGACTGGTTCAACCCAAAAATTCTAAGGAAAAACAGGTAGCATAACTGTAAAGAACTAACTCTCATGGGTATGACAAGGTTTTGAAAGAAATGAGTCAAGGGTTTGGAAGAAACGGGCCTATGTCGAGGGGGAGGAAACCAATGACCCGGGAAGAACCTGAAAGGGTGAGAAACTACCCTAGAGGCTTTAAAACAAAATACGGGCAGGACCCCAAAAAGAAAACTACGGCGTAAGAACCAAACATGGTGAAAGACAGTCCAGGTAAAAATTCAAAGGAAAAGCTTACCTAATCAAAGGATAACGGAAAACCCAGGCCGAACTCGGGAAAGGAACTAGCTTAAGCCCAAACAAAACAATCCTAACAATACGCAAACAAAACATACAATAAAAAAAAACACATAATAATACCAGGGTTAATAACACCTAATGGGGTGGTTCTAAGTTCACTATATGCAAAAAGCTGGTTTTGGTCAATTGAAAATGGTACCTTCTGAATAGAGCCGGGTATATACCTCCCATGCAAGACATGGTCAAACAGTACGCTCGAACTCTTTTACTGCACCTATGATAGCGTACAGTCAGTAAGGCTTGCCCGCCTTCCAAACAATCCCCAAAACAAATAAACGATCGGGGCATCGGGCCAACTAGGTAGGGGGTTGAAGAACAATTCATATGCATGCAAGAATACAATTGGGAAATACATATTTAGAACCAATTATGCTTTTGAGTCTAGCCCTCTTATTTGATTTTGGAAACCAGTCCCCAACAGAGTCGCCAGAAAGTACTGTGGCGTTGGGATTTAGAGGTCATTTTAAAAAAAATTCAAAAATAAAGAATTCAAAAAATATTTAGAAAATTTTTTTAACACCTTGAAAACCAAATTTTGAAAATCCCTTTTGTTGAAAATAGAGTCGCCACATAGTTTTTGAGAAAAATTAAGAAAAACAAAATTAGCTACTGATCTTTAAAACGTTAACCAGAGAAAAAGGATTCGGGGGCTATGGTACGAATTGAGGAAGGTGTTAGGCACCTCATTCGCCCAACCGTAAGATTGGCCTCTACTAATCATCATTGGTTCTTTAATATGGTTTCTCAAATGCATGCTAATAAAGAAAATAGAGGTAAAGAGAGAACATCTAAAATTAAATATGAAAAATACATAAGATATGTACACAGCACTCCAAATTAGAGCAAATAAAGGGGTAAAATTCTAAGTCCTAAGACATGCAATTTCTAACTAAAATGATACATAGAGCACATCCGCATGCAATTTTACCAAAATAATCTAAACGAGCATGGTTCAAATGAAAGATTAATAATAGGCTAAAGATGCTAAAATTACCTACGCATAATTTTCTATAAAATGACCTAAACTACTCTAAATATGCATTTAAAGAAAATAACCAAAACATGAATTACATTCATTTAGAAAGAAAAATATGAACATGGTAAGTACTAAAAATAAAAGATGCACAAGAATTTTATATTTTAAAAGAAAGAAAGTCTATTAACAAAAATAAATGCGTTTTAACAACAGAGAGTTTAAAGATTTAAAGAAAATAAAGGAAGAATTTACAAAAAAAAAAAATTATACTATGAATAAAGAAGCTATAAAATGTTTATTGAACTAATGAGAAGAAAAGTTAACTATTTACATTTTGAAAAAGGGATAAAAGAAAATAAGGAGAAAAAAAAATAAAAGAGAAGAAAATTACATTTAAAGAATGAGAATTAAACTAAAAGACTTTTTATGATTTTTGGATTTTATGAGAAAAAAAAAGTGTTATGGAAACGAAATTAGAGCTATAAAAAGAAGAGAAAATAAAGCTTTCAAAGAAAAATGAACACTAATGTTAAATAAAAAGAAATACTAATAAAGAAAAATTAAATTAACACTAAAAGAAAAAGAAAGAGAAAATAGAATATTATAAAGCTAGTAAATGAGCATTAAACTAATATTGTAAGAAAAGAAAAAAAAATAAAAAAAATGGTACATTAAAATGAAATTAAAGTTACTAATAAGATAGAGAAAATAAATGGAGTAAAAAAAGAAGAAAAAGCTAGAAAATAAATTTTACACTACTATTGAAAGAAAAAAGAAATAGACAATAAAAGTTAGGAAAAGAATATTAAACTAAGAGAGAAGAAAAAAAATGGAATATTAGTATTAAAGAAAAGAAAAAGGGACATAGAAAAAGAAATTAAAACTACATTACACTAAAGAGAAAATAAAGATACATTATAAGAAAAAGAAAAGAAAAAGAAATAAAATGCTAAAAAAGGAAATTATACTACTATAAAGAAAAGAAAATGGGAAAGAAAAAGAAGATAATGGAATACACTAGTAAATAAAATTAAGTTAATAAAAAAAAACAAAATATAACTATTTAATTGTCAAATATGAATATAGTATTGGCAACTATATACATATTTATGTAAATGCATTATTATAACAATTAACAACATTGATTTGTTGTAATTGTCAAAACATATTAGCACTATTTTAATGAATTAATTAAAGAAAAAAAATAGCAAATGTGTTGAGTGTGAATGTGAGGAAATCAATAACTAAAGAAGTAAAGAAAGCAACTAAATTATATGAAATAAACAAGATTAACTACATAAATGGAAAGAATATGCAAATTGAAATTTGAATTTTAACCCGGTTACTCCAAAAGAGAGAAATTAGAGTTAGAAAGACCGGAGATCCGAACGAGGTACGTGAATCGTGGAATCCTCAAATTGGGAATGTGCCTCAACAACTCAACACTCGAGAGGTGATCCAAGCAGGGCTTCAATGTAGGTATTGGAGGTTTGAGACTCGATATCTCGGCAGGGCTTCGGCGTTGAAGCTCGAAATTGCTCGACGTCTCGGTAGAGCTTCACTCACTAACCTCCCACTCAAATTCTCTATCTCTGAAAATGTACCAGATGTACGGTATTTATTGAGTTCTTCATCCAATGAGATGCCGCCATGTTTTTGGGACACGTCAGGCCATTTAGAGTTGGCGGTCGCCACAATGCAAGTTGGCAGTCGCCATGTTTTTGAAAGGTTCCACAAAGTTCTATGGCGGTCGCCATGATGCGAGTTGGCGGTCGCCATTTTTGGCTAGGGTTTCCACAAAGTTCCAGGGTGGTCGCCACAATGAACATGGCGGTTGCCTTACTTAGGCAGCAAGTTTCGATGGTTCGACAAAATTTTATTAGTTTGAAGGTTATGGATTCAAATACCAAGCTTGGATCACTGCTCGAGGATTGTACTGAGGCACCATTCTACCTGTTTTCGTCATTGGATTCGCCTAAGATTAGGCGGGGTCAAATTGGGGTGTCTACAGATGGTGTTGTTAAGGTTTTGTTAATGGATAATTTGAAATATTTAAATGTGAGCAAAATTGGAGGTTTGAGTTAAATTAAGGAAATTCGCAAAATTCTGCTTTAGGGGTCACCGCTCGAGCGGTGGGGGTCCACTCGAGCAGACTATCAGGAAACTTTTAGAAGATTCTTGAACCTCGGAGAGAGAGTGGGGATATATATATATATATATATCCACTTGAAAAAGAGAGATCTATTTCACTTCTTCTTCTTCTTCTTCTTCTTCTTCTTCTTCCACTCTTTGAGAGAGAGTGTGAGAGAAATCCAAAAACCCTAACCCTCCATCACTCAAATTGAAGGATTGAAGCTAGATCGAGAGCAACTAAGGATGGAAATCAAGCTTTGTAGCAAGGAGGTGGAAGATGGAGCATCAAGGAGCCAAGATCTCTCAACATCAAATCCCTAGAAGGAAGAACTTGGAGGAATATCAAGCTTTTGAGCAAAATCGAGGTAGAATTTAGATTTTCTCATATGTTTAGTGTGATTTGGGTTGATATTTTGCTTACACGAGTTAAAAATATTGTTAATCTCATGTGGAAGTTGAAAGCATGGTAGGTGTGTGTGAGTTAAGTGGGTTTTATGAAAATGGATTTCTTGGTAAAGTGATTTAACCATGGTTTTGCAAAATTGTTGTTAAAAGAGGGTTGTGTGACTTGGAACTTAAT
The DNA here is from genome assembly GCA_032360265.1 of Heliamphora ciliata. Classification (NCBI taxonomy): domain Eukaryota; kingdom Viridiplantae; phylum Streptophyta; class Magnoliopsida; order Ericales; family Sarraceniaceae; genus Heliamphora; species Heliamphora ciliata. Next base: position 34,654 of record JAUMHN010100233.1, read on the forward strand.
GTTTTATGCTAGAATTTGGGATTTGAAGCTTAATTTGTGAGTGTTTGAGAGATTTGAGGTTAAAAACACAAAATAGGGAAAAATCTAGATTTTTCTCAGGCACCAGCGCGCTCGAGCAGAGTCCTGTCCGCTCGAGCGGTCAACTGGCAGAGAGTTGGGCGCTCGAGAGCCCGACGTCTGCTCGAGCGGACTGGCTACGCAAGGCTAACTTCTTTTGATCATATCTCCCTCATTCGGACCCCGAATAGGGTCATTTGTGTACTCACGTCGAAGCCCCGGAAGTTCTCTTTCCAATAAGACTACTCTCACAAGAAAATTCTTTTTGTACATAAGGTTATGATTAAAACAGTGAGGGTATGTCAAATTTTCTTAACCATTTTTCACCCGTTTTTTGCCAAATGCTTTGAAAAATGATATTTTCATCAATATCGAATCTTTTCATTGAATTTCTTATCCCTTGGGCTATGGATATACCTATTTCACTACACTTTGGTTGGGATGCACGTATTGTACTAATTGGTTGCATTTTGCGATGAAATAGGTTTGCAACATATAACGAAGGTTTTATGGGTTTCTGAAGGTTGTGGTACGACATGGTCATCTTTGAACTTGTTAAGCATTCTGAAAAGAACTTGAGTTTCTAACATATATATATTTATCTATAATGGGTGCATTCCGTTTATTTCAAATGACATGGTCATGTATGAGTTAATTATGCATTGGCATTTCATAAAGTTGATAAATGAAATGTAATTTATGAGAAATTATGTGTTGAAATTTATGATTGTATTTGAATTGAAAGAAAGGATTGAATACTAAAATAAGACTTGATTGGAAATAAAATGGGAAGCTAAAATGTAAAAATTAAAAAGAGGTACTATGAGAAAATATTTAGGGATAGGAACTAGTTGTGGGTTGGACTCCCGAGTTTTTTGAAAAAATGATGTATCGGGAATAATGAACCGTATGGATTGATGTGAATTAAGTCGGCCTAGCGGGTCCGTGGTGAAAGACCGAAAACTTACGCAAGATGGGGACCACATGCCCACGGGTTAGCCCCTGAAATGTGGTGTTGTGCCATGGTGAGTTATAGAGCTATCTATTATCCAATGGTTTTGCGTAGCCTATTAGGAATTAATAGGGAGGAATTTCTATAAGCTGTACCCGACACTGGTTCATTAGACGTGATACGGTTTTGTGATAAATCGGGTAATGAAACTGTGATACAATTTTTGTGAAAAATCGGATAATGGGATGATAATATGGATAATACAAAAGGATAAATGGGATCAAATTGGTGTGCGTGGGTGTGTGTGTGTGAAGGAATAATGAATTGGTAAAGATTTTCATTTTTACTTCGGTTGCACCCATCACACCTCACAAATCATGCAATACATCTAGGTTAATCTATATCCTACGAGTTTCGGCTCACGTATGATTGCTAAACTATTTTTTAGGTTCCGAGGAGAACAGATGATACCTAGATGATGGATGCACTTTGGGAAAGGGCTAGAAGATGGGTCTAGTGTTTCTTTTCTTTATGCCATATGTACACATAAAGTTAAGGGATTTGGTGTAATTAATCTTGTTCTTATATTTTGGATAAGTCGGACGAGTGAAATGACATTTTGTTTTGTAAACGATCTTGTGGGACTTAATGCATTATTTATAATTTGTTATGCATCGATGAAATAAAAATATAGTTGCTCAAGAAAACATTTATTTCCAAATAAGTTTTGAATTTAAATCTAGAGAAAAATGGAAGCGTTAATGGATGACCTTTAGACGGGTCGGTTTGGGGTTAGTTCACAGGTCCCTGGGGTTCGGGGCGTAACAAATAGTATCGTAGCTCTATGTTCGAATACGTAGGAGCTGTGGGAAGTAACGATAACCATAGTATGTGACCTGTTTGTCGAGGTTAGGTACCACTACACGGCATGAGTTGTGTGCTTGCATGGGTCTGCGATTGAATTGTGTTGCGCATGCTATGTGTTTATAGGAGCATGGAGGGTTGAGTCTTAGGGTGAAGTGGCATGCCATATGGCGTCCGATCAACTATTTTAGGGTTTGAAATAGAAAAGCATTTGGTCGACGTTCTTTCTATGAGATTGTTAATATACAAGTTGGCTCAAGTTGGCTCAAGGTTATATTATTAAATTAGATTGTTACTTTTGATTAGGTTACTTGTAGAGATTTATACATACACATATACATATATATAATAATCTATCTTTTTATTTATTTAGTTATTTTATGCACTAAAGTCACTTTTTACTTTTGATTATTATATACTAAAGTAACTTTTTCTTTTGTTTCTTGATTATTTTATTAGGTTGTAGAGAAAAGTATAATTATATATACATATCCTCATACATATATATACCTATAAATTTATAATATTACTTTTGATTATTTTAATGGGAACTTAGTGTTGTAGAGAATTAAAATTTATTGATTATTTTATTGTGTTTGTTGTAGAGATTTTCTTGTATGTATGTATACTTGTGTGTACAATGCTTGTATTAGAATTTGTGTGAGCTTGAGTTGTAGTCACATAATTAAATAAAAAAAATTATTATTATTATTATTTATTTTAAATTGAGGTTAGTGTTGTAGGGATTTAATACTTTATTGATTATTATGTTATTGTAGAGATTTAATTATTTATTAATTATTATATTAGGTGTATTGCAGAGATTCTTTTATTATATATATATAGATATTTGTGTATATAACAAGCTTGTGTTGAAAATTGTGAGTAGAAATCCTTATATATATATATATATATATATATATAAAACTTTGTTGGAGAATGTATATGAGTTGGTGGTGAAATTATTATTTTGTAATTTAACATTTTATACACTATTATTATTTTAAACTCTATGGTTGCTATCATTTTTAACATTTATTATATTATTTGGCTATCTGTTTATCCTCTATTATTCTTATTATTTAATACTATTTTATTATTATTATTATTATTATTATTATTATTATTACTATTATTATTTTGCAAGTCTTGAAAATATAATAATTATTTTTTTTTGAAAGTTAAAATTTGATTTGATTTGATTTGAGATATTGTATTTTATCTTATTAAAATAAAATTGGTACATACTTTTAAGTGATTTCACACATGTGACATGTATGTATTTAGCACATACATATATTAATTAATGTTGGTTGTAGAGAATTATGGGTGAGAAATATCTCAGGTGCTTTTGTGAAATTTTAAAGACATAAGGGACTAGTGTGTAATTATTGGTAGTAAGAGTTTCAGGAACTATTGGGTGTAATCTGGATGAGGATTTAAGTGTCTTCTTACAGCATTGATAACTTGATATGAACTTTGGGATCTTAGGATGAAAGTATAATTATCTTAAAGACTTTGGGGTCGAAGTGTGATTATTAGAAGTCACGGGGTTTAGGCCTTTGAGTATAATTTTCTTTTTACGTTGGGGCTTGGGTTTAATTTTCTTATTTTATGAATTTGGGAGTCGAATTTTTCTGTAATATGACAGCACATATAGATTATTGGGTTTGAAAGGCTACGAGGCCAAGTTAGCATTTCTTAAGAAGGGTTGGGGATCGAAGTTTCATTTCTAAGTTTAGCTTCTTTAGAGTTTTGAGTGAGTATTCTTAGGGTAACTTAATGATCTTCGAGATTAGAGGCCTTTCTTTTTATTTTAGAGTTTTTGATTCTCGAGATCTGATTCTTAGGTTTTGATCATGTTAAGATTTTAATCTTATTATGACCTAAGATCCTATCATTTTATCGTCACTAATCTATGGTTTAGAACCGGGTCCTTACACCCTGGGTAAAGGCTGAGTCATAGTCGACTTGTGGCGCTTGGCGCTGGACCCTTTATGGAAATAAAGTTGCACCTTCACCGCTACCTACGGGTTTTGGTGAGATAGTAAGAGCTTGTTCCAACATTTGATATCAGAGGGAAGTCTCATGTTTGATTTCCCAGAGTAAGGCATGCTGCTTGCGGGTTTTGTGGGCAGGTGCTGGGGTGATTGTTGGTTAGGGTTTGGGCCAGTATCTTGCCGTGGCGGAGGCCCCGGGTAAAGGCCGAGTCACAGTCGACTTGTGGCGCTTGGCGCTGGACCCTTTAAGGAAATAAAATTGCGCCTTCACCATTACATGTGGATTTTTGTGAGATGATAAACGTTTGATCCAACAGTCATTATATACCTTCTATTAGAAGGAATTTAATTTATGTTTCTAAATTGGTTAAAGAAAAATATTTGATTTATTTTAATAACACTGTAATTATTGAAGATAATAGACAATTTATCTGTTCTGGTACATAGTGAATGATCTTTATGTTATTATTACTCTTATCTCTCCTACATTGCAACTGAATGAATTGCATAACACTTATAGACTACCACATAAGATAAATGAACCTTCTAAAATGAATCAAAAGTATCTTTAGCACACATGCTTAAGTCATATCAATCTTAAAAAGGATTAATAGAATGGTTAAAAATGGACCATTAAGTTCATTGAAAGTTGAGGGACTTCTAATTTGTGAATCGTGATTAGAAAGAAAGATGACTAAGAGACCCTTTTCAACCAAAGACTATATAGCTAAATAATAGTTGGATTTGGTTCACTTTAATTTATGTGTATCTATGACTATCAGGGCTAGAGGTGGTTTTGAGTATTTTATCACTTTTATTAATGATTACTTAAGGTATGGATACATTTATTTGATGTACTGTATGTCTAAATATTTTGAAAAATTCAAAAAATTTAAAGCGAAAATGGAGAAGAGTTTAGGTAAATGTATCAAGACACTACAATCTGACTGTAGTGGCGAGTACCTCTTGGGAGAGTTTAGGGACTATTTATTAGTGGCAGTGATTATATCCTAGTTGTCTGCACTATGTATGCCTCAACAAAATGGTGTAGCAAAAAGAAGGAATAGGACTCTTGTGAAAATGGCAAGATCTATCATGAGTTATTCAAAATTACCTGATTCATTTTGGGAATTTGCATGAGAAACAGTTGCTTATATTTTAAACTTGATACTTTCTAAGTCAGTAACCACTACTGCCACAGAACTGTGGACTGGGCACAAGCCTAGTCTGCAGCATGTTCATATTTGGAGTAGTTCAGCACACGTACTGAAATGGAACATGAATAAGTTGGAATTAAAAACAGAAGTCTGTTTCTTTGTTGGATATCCCAAGAGAATGAAGGGTGGATTATTTTATAGTTTAAAGGACAGAAGATCATTGTCAGTACCAATGCTTGGTTCTTGGAAGAGGACTATGTAATGAACCACATGCCAAGAAGTAGAATTGTTTTAGAAGAACTGAGAGGTTATACCAGTAGTACACGAGAAGAACCATAGGTATCTGATATCCCATTGCCTCATCGTAGTGGGAGGATTATCAGGATAAGTGCAGATTCTGAACTAGGTCTCGATGCTACCATGAACATATCGATTTCACAACCAAGGCAATATGTGGATGATGGTGCATAGGGTTTAGAACCATCACAACATGTCACTACTAGTATACAGATGTAGGTCGTGCCTCATTGTAGTGGGAGGATTATTCATCAACTCGATCGGTATATGTTCTTGGAAGGGTCTTATGACAAGATCTCAAAAGAACTGGATACTAAACCCTATAACTACAATAAATTACTGCAAGATAAAGATGAAGAACTTTGGCAAAAGACTATGAATTTTGAGATAGAGTCCATGTACTCTAATCAGGTCTAGAATTTTGTAGAACCACCCAAAGGGTTAAAATCCATCGAATGCAAGTGGATCTATAAGAACAAGAGATGAGTAAACAAGAGGTGGAAACCTTCAATGCTAGACTTGATGCAAAAGTGTTCACTCAGAAAGAAGGAATCGGTTATGAGGAGACCTTTTCGCCAATAGCCATGCTTAAGTCTATTTGGATTCTCTTATCCATTACGGCTCATTTCGATTATAAAATTTGGCAAATGGACGTGAAGACATTATTTCTTAATAGAAGCCTTGACAAGTGCATTTACATAATGCAACCAGACGATTTTATAGTAAAAAGCCCATAGTACATGCTGTGCAAGTTTAAGATATCTATTTATGGACTTAAGTAGGCATCTAGGTCTTAGAATACTTAGTTTGATCAAACCATTAAGTCTTATGATTTTGATGAAAGTCTTGACAAGTCTTGTGTGTACAATAAGCGTGATGAAAGCGTGGTGGAGTTTTTAGTGCTTTACGTGGACGATAGCTTGGTCATTAAGAAATAATGTGGGGTTGTTATCTTCAATGAAGGTATGGTTCTCCAGCCAGTTCGATATGAAAGACTTGGGATAAGCCAGCCACGTTATTGGGATCAAGTTTTGGCGAGATCACAAATAAAGGATGCTGGGCTTACACAAGCTAATTCTATCGATATGTTCTTGCTCGTTTTAGCACGCAGGATTCTATGAAAGGGTTTATGAGACCCTGACCCATTTTTTTCGGCGTTTTTCGACGCGCGTTTAGTGTTTTCGTTGCAGCATATTTATATACTTTTTGATGCATGATCGAGGCTAGATATGCATGCGGGGTTGGTTCCCGGGGCCATTGGGCATTGCAGTACGAATTTCAAAAATTCTAAAAAAAAAGATATTTTTGTGGCCTATAAATATCTGGCATTAAATATTTTTAAAAGATTTTTTCAAAACTTACAAGCTAAGTTTCTTTCTTTTTCTCTCAGCCTTATCTCTAACTTCTCGGGGGCTCGGGGCTCGATTTTCAACAATCCAGTAGTGAATCCTTACTATTGACAATGTGGTCTACGTATCCATCCGAACAAAATTTTATTTCGGCGAAGCTTGGTTTTGTACGTGGTTCGAGGTGTCAAGTTTTTAACTCACCAAGGTAGGATCCTAGACTTTCATGTCTTATAAAGGTGCTACGTGTAATTGTGCGTGTTTTTACCGTCTTAAACTGTATGAAAATCGACTTTTGTTTCAAAGGTCGGGTTTTAGTTTTTAAAATCATTTTTCGTCATTTTTGGTGGACAGAATTGAGTGTCGGGTGTTCCTTTCAAGGTCTTGATGTTAGGCTTGGGCGTGTGTGTATCTAAGGGTGTTGAATGGGAATTTAGAGGCTTCGATTGGAGGTTTGGAGGGTTGAACCCGTAGCTCGGAGGTGGTTTCTGCCTAGGTCAGTCGACTGGATCTTGAGTTTGGGAGGTTAGCCGACTGGACCTCGAAGGTCAGTCGACTAAAAGTGTTCTGTTTTGGGTTCAGTCGACTGGACCTGGAAGGTCAGTCGACTGACCTTGTTCTGTTTGGGGTTTTTGGCTTTTCCAGCGTGTTTTCAGTCGACTAGGGGCTGAGGTCCAAACGACTGAGGTTCTAGGCTGTGTGTTGTGGTTTGGTGGTTGGTTTCTTGATTTCCAATTGGGTTTCAACGGTATTCGGTCAATTGATATATGGGATTAGTCGACTAAAATACTATTGGAATCTTTTTGAGGTTCGATTGGTTGTGTGGTGGCATCAGGGGGATGTGTCGTGGCCCCGGGTGTTTGTATAGATGTCGTCTTCGGGGGTGGCATGCATGATTTGATGCAGGTAGTTGGGGCACAGTTAGGTGCGTGGTGTTTGTTCTTCGTTGGGCGTGGGGCGTGTTTGAGCCTGTGGTCCTCTGGGAAATGGTGGTGTTTTGTGACCTCATAGTTTGAGGGATTTAGCGTTGGCCTTCGGGTTAGGCTTGGTTTTGTGGGTTGATGGTTGTCCATGTGAATGGATGTCGGGTTACATGGCGGGTGGCGTCATGGTGTGAAGTTATATTTGGCTATGTGCATTTATAACTCCACTTTAATTATGTATGGATTACATAGATGAATTGCATGGCTTTTGATGTCGTACGTGTAACGTGGGTCGCGTGTGTAGCATGTGACGTGGTTATGTGAAACGTAATATTTGTACGTGGCTTTATGCGTTTGAACCCTGGTTTAGTAATGCATATGTTGATTCAGTGTTATCCTGTAGTATTCAGTTTATCCTGTAATATGCAGTTTTACCCCGTGGTGTGCGGTTTTACCCCGTGGTTTGCAGTTTTACCCTGTGGTGTTCGGTTTTACCCCGTGGTATGCGGTTTTACCCCGTGCTCTATGATTTTACCCCGTGGTATACGGTTTTATCCCGAAAATGTGTGTTTTAGTACGGATCTTTATATCAATGTTAGGATTGTTGTTGTGGCGTGTAAGAGCCGGTTATATGTATCATGGATTGCATGAACTGCATTATGGGACAGATAAAACCAATTTCAAATTGCTTTTAAGACTCATGTGAATCACGATCTAAAAACCGTTTTCAAACTGTTTTCAAAGCTCTTGTGAGTCAACAATGGTTCTTATCCTCGCTTTTCCGTTTGCATATAAAAAAATTATTTTAACGGCTTGAAAGAGAGTCAAAAACTGCACCTCATTTTCCTAGCACACTGCTACATTAATTGTAATTGATCTCTATTAAAAATCGAGATCTTATGCTTTCAATCTCGGTTCTCAAACCGTGATCTTTCTAGCCGAGAATAAAAACTAAGACTTTTAATCTCGATTTTTGATCGAGATTTTATACTTTCAATCTTGATATTTAATTGAGATCTTATACATTCGATCTTAGTTATAGACCGAGATAATAAGTTACCAAAAAAATTTTAAAAAAAATCTCCCACACGATAATTAACTGTGATTGAGATTTTGATTTTTTTCCTTCTCATGCCATTTTTCATTGATGGATCTACTACATTTGCTACCTGCATAATGTGAACATTGTAAAATCTATGTTCTATTACCCAATATTTCAATCACAACATCAACAATTAATCAATATAAAAAAGAAACTAAACTCATATATTTCATAAACTAAATCATTTATGGAGAGAGAAAATTTGGGAAAAAATGCAAAAAGGCTTAGAGTTCCTTGTGACACAAACAAAAATTAATCATTAGACACCGAATGCCCACCAACATGAAAAAGGAAGAAGTAAGATGATCTATGACCAAACAAATGTCTTTCTATATGTTCTTCTTGCCAGCAGTCAACATCAACAAAGCTATATAAATCCCTCTTTTTTGAGTCTTGAGACGGCTCAATAAAATAATTCAGGACAACAAAGTAAAAGAATGTAATAAAAATATTGGAGAATTATTATTACCTAAAATAGCTGAGAATCCTAATAATTCGATTGGCGAAATCATCAACAGAAGCACAGGATCATTTGGACAAATTGCTACAGCTCCCAGCAAAAACACTTGGGGGTTAAGTCTTGTTCTCAATAAAAATGGTAGATACTGCTTGTAGTAATCTATCCGTTCAAATAACAAATATGTCGTCTTTAGGCGATGCATTTCAAAGTTAGAACTTGGAACTAGTTAAGCTTTTTTTTTTCTTTGACGAGGGAGGGTCAACACAGTTGAAAATAATATCAGACCTAAAACTTTTTATTTTTATAACTTAGAAGTTTAGTCACAGGATATTAGTCCAAGTAATAAGCCTAATTCAAAGTTACTAGAGTTAATTTGAAATTGGAAGAATCAAATCAATACCACAAAGAGAAAGACATACTTTTTAATTGCAAGAAACCATTATAGGTTCACACAAACAAAGCTAACAAAAGTTACATAAAAAAGAGACGTGAATGCGGGGAAAAAAAGAAGATGAAAAATAACTATAGAATTAAGTTTCATGTAAAATTGATGGAGCATTTTGTGTTCTTAAACTAGAGAAGCCATCCATCATAAATTATGGGATAAAAAAAACATGATTTTAGGACCAGTATATATGCAAAGAGGTGAGAATTTGAATGAGAACAAAGCCAATCAGTTTTAGCTAAAATTGTTAATCAATCAAATCACCCCTTTAATCACACTTTAGGACCAACATGACTTTAGAAATATGCAGAAGATCCACCATGAACTGGACTTCGAGTTTGGGGGAAAAGTTAGAGGCAACAATTCAGGAATTCAAATAATTTTTTTATTGAAATAGTAGCACAAATGGTATTCTATGCACTAAGATTTCTATGAATATAGTATTCTCTGCACTAAAATTTAAATAACTTACAGGATCAATACCATCTAAAACATCTCTGGCCTTTTATTTCTTTTTAAAAGCCATACTATATCACATTAAAAGAGTTAAAATAATTAAACTGAAAAAAGAGACATTGCATTGCCATTGTAAATAAATAAACTAAAGATTTAAAGGACTCAAAATTAAAAAATGAAAACTCACTTACATTTTTTATTCAACCAGCTGGTGCTTTCACATTCCTCGAAATGGGGCTAACAACAAAACCCTGAAAAATCAAAAAGGATCAAGAACTGAGATAAGCATTACACATTCCTCAAACTGACTACAGAACCAAAAAAAACATTTCATTTGAATAGCCAAATTATCGTGTCCTTCTCAAACATTAATTACAAAAACAAAACCAAACAGATGAAGTGAATCACAACGAAGAGGTTGACGACGGTAATAAGCCATTCGGGTTTCTCGAGGGTGATGAGGATGTTGTCGTCGAAGCTGTTGCCAAAGACATGGTAGCCAGCGATGGCGACATGGAAGCGTCGCTTAGATCTCCAGAACAACGTTGTGACCGACATAAGCAAAAGCAAGGGAGAGAGTCGACATCGGCTTGTTAAATGAGAGAGAGAAAGCTCGAGGCCGCTGTGGTTGGGTAGAGAGGCGGCAGCGTGCGAATGAGAGACAAATTTAGGGTTGAGCTCGTGAGAGACGAGAGTCGCAAGACCGAGAGGCAAGAAAGAAAGAACAAATGAGAGATCAAATTGTATCCGCGTGCGCAAGAGGGGGAAATTAGATGAACATTTGATTGCGCGCGTGGAAAAATTAAAGTAACATTGCATCTCGATTTTTAGAATAACCGAGATTAAAGTTCTTTTAAATCAATATCAGTTTTTAAAAAACTGAGATATAAAATAAATATTATCTTAGTTAATTAACTAAACCGAGATTAAAAATTTTCTTTATTTTCTTTAATCACGCTTTTACAAAAACTGAGATTTTTTTAATTTTACAAGTGTGATCCTCAAGCATTATTGTAGTAGTGGCATGTTTAGCTTATATTGCATGCTTGTCTAGTTTCTACTGAGGTTAGGCTCACGGTGTGGAATTTAAAATGTTTTTCAGATACCGGTCACGCAAGTTGATCCGGGGTTGCTGGAGAGGTGGAAGATCTGGAGTCTTTCTTTTAGTTCTTTCTGTATCATGTATGGTTACATATTTTTTCGGTGTTGAAACTGTGTAATGTAAGTCTTTTGGCAGTTATATACAATGTATGTATATTTTATATTGAGAGTGTATTCTCGAGTTGGGTGTTATGTTTGGTTGCTTATGAGCGTTTCACGAAGCCCAGAGTTTGGGGCGTGACAGGATTTCTCTCTTTCAGGCATGGAATCACTCTATCCAATGATCAGTATCCTAAGACAGCTGTTGAGATAGAAAAAATGAAGGCTTCTCCTTATGCTTCTATAATACGAAGCCTCATGTATGTTATGCTTTGTAGTAGACCCGATATCTATTTTGTTGGCATGGTTAACAGATATCAATCTAATCTAGGACATGAGCATTAGACTGCGGTAAAACATATTCTCAAATATCTAAAAAGGACTAGATATTATATGTTGGTTTACTAAGCAAATAGTCTAATACCCTTGCGGTAATACAAACTTAGATTTTTAATCAGATAAAGATTCCAAATAGTCTACCTCGAGATATGTGTTTACCTTGAGAGGCAGAGCCATAAGTTAGAGTATCACGCAATCCTATATTGCTGATTCCACCATGAAAGCCGAGTACGTAGTAGCCTCAAAGGCAGCCAAGGAGGGCGTTTGACTTAGGAACTTCCTGTTACATGTAGATGTGGTTCTTTCAGTACAATCGGCTATTACACTTTATTGTGATAATAATGATGCAGTTACTGACTTGAACAAACCAAAAATTCACAAGAATGGAAAGCACATCAAGCATAAGTATCACCTAATATGATATATTGTGCAAAGAGGTGATGTTATTGTGACCAAGATTGCATTAAAGAACAACCTGGCAGACCTTTCTACAAATAGCTTACCAGCCAAGATTTTTGACATTCACGTAAAGGGAATAGGAGTTAGATGCATGACAGTATGTCTCTGAGTATAAGTGAAAAATTATTGGGTTGTATGCTAAAAATTATATTTTGAATTTTGGCATTTCTTTTATTTATTAATAAAAATTAATTTTCTATTTTAATGAGAATCTGTATGAGCAATATTTGCATTAAATTATTTATTTAATATTGTGCATGGGTGTCTTTTATTCTACGCAATAGTTAATCTGGTGTGTAAAGTTCAATTTACACATAGAAGACTAGATTATCGGTTTTTGTAGAATATAAGTTTTATAGTTCATAGTCTTAGATGGAATCGAATACACCATCGGTAGGGCTGTAGCATATCGTTTTAGTAGATCTTTCTTGATTACGAGGAACGGTAATACCCGAATAAGAATTGATAATACCTCTTTAAGGAAACTTATAAGTTTTGATCATGCCAAACCTTGTAAGTGGATTTTATAATCCAGCATATCAAATAAGTTAAGCGTAAGCTCTTAAAATTTTTTTGAAGTGTTCAGTTAAATATAATTGTTAATAATTTAATTTAATCGACGAGTATATGTAATCTTAACGTGGGGAGAATATTAAGTATTTAATAATATAAGATCGAAAGGTCGTTTTAAGAATAAGGCCGGGAGTGCAATAATAATTCTTTAGTGGTATGATATATAACTTATATTTTTATGAAATTACTTCTAGGTTGAAGTGATTTTTTCTAATTACATTAGAAGCCTGTGTCTTATTTACTTCTTAGATCCCTATTGTGGCGCACACACACACACACACACACACACACACACACATATATATATATATATATATATTACACCCTTGGCTGGCAGAATGCATATCAGATCATATGCATATTCTCCTTAGGGTTTCCACGTGTTGTGAGAACCAGAGAAAAAGGAGAGGTAGTTAGATAGGATTTGGAACTCGGAAAATCTAAGCAAACACTTAGTTTGAGTTTTGGTATCTGGGAATACAACAGATGATCTAAGCGAAGACGAGATTATTGGCTAGCCATTTTGATCTTTATATTCAAGTTTAAGTGCTGAAACGTGATCCAATTAGAGGGATCACGCAGGTATAAAACCTATTCCGCTTTGTAGGTGTACTGAATTTCAGTTTTTGGATGTTCGAAAAAACTAGGGTTTTTTTGTCCGTTTTTTGTCCATTCGGACGGTTTTGCGCAATACATTTTTTTCATTGTCCTGTTACTTGTTTTGCGCCATGTTTGATTCGATTCGTATGCACTGTCATTCTAACCTGAGATTCTGGTCCCTACAAATAGGACTTCCAGTTATAGAGTTAGAAAGAAGTTTGAGAAATTAAAAACTTAAAGAAACTGTGTCGTCGGAGATCAAAACTCAAAAGTTGCCACCAATTAGCCCCAAGGCCCACTAAAACATGTGGTTCTAAATTAAAGAAAGTTGTGAAAACAAACGACACATCAGTATGATGTCCGGTTAGAGAGTTAGAAGGAAGTTTAACAAACTAAAAACTTAAAGAAACCATAATTATGCCATTGGTGGTCAAAACTCGAAAGTACCCGCCAATTAGCCCCAAAACCCACTCACACACATGGTTTTAGACTAAAGAAAGTTGTGAAAACAAATGGTACATCAATAGGACATCCGGTTAGAGAGCTAGAAGGAAGTTTGACAAACTAAAAAACTTAAAGAAACCGTAATTATGCCGTTGGAAATCAAAACTCAAAAGTTGCCACCAATTGGCCCTAAAACCCGCTCAAACATGTGATTCTAGACAAAAAAAAAAGTGTGAAAACAAACGGCATGCATGTCAATAGCATGCCCGATTAGAGAGTTAGAAGGCTTTTAGAAACTAAAAACTTAAAGAAACCATAATTATGTCGTCGGAGGTCAAAACTCAAAAGTTGACACCAATTGGTCCCTAAACTTGAAAACTTGTGTTATCACCACCAATTGGCCCCAACCGAATATCATATTTAGTGGCAGTTGTTAAATTCTACAAGTTTTCTTGGCTTATAAATTTTATTTTTTTACTAATTCAGTTAAGTGTAATGATTCATACATGAGTGTCTAATAATATTTTTTATTTTTATTTTTTTGTAACAAATACTTGGAGGCGGACCATACTTTTTTGAAGTGATAAAGTGATCAATTTATTTTATTCGATGACGTGATAAGAGATATTTTATCAATTACATAGATACTTATAATACGTTTAATACTTTGTTTGAAACATGCTTATTTTAATTTGGGTGTTTTGTGGATAATATTATTATTTTTATATTTTTGTTAGATGAAATTGATGGTAGATTATTTGTTTGATGGAATTGATGGTTGATTATTTGTTGAAGATTGTTTATGAATGATAAAAGTTTTTGTATTTATAGGTAAAC
>JAUMHN010100234.1:0-25060 GCA_032360265.1 Heliamphora ciliata
GATTCGCCAGTGCCTACTGACAGCGCAGAGCCGCCAGAAGAGTTATGCAGATCAGAGGAGGCGACCTTTGGAGTTTGCAGTGGGGGATTATGTGTTCTTGAAGGTCTCGCCACGTAGAGGTTTGATGAGGTTTGGTCGTAGCGGGAAGCTATCAACGCGCTTCATTGGACCATTTGAGATCCTTGACAGGGTTGGAGAGGTTGCTTATCGTTTGGCTTTGTAACCTCAATTAGCATCTGTGCATAACGTGTTTCACGTTTCTATGCTTTGGAGATATGAGCCTGATCCTTCACATGTGCTAGATTTGGCTGAGTTGCAGATTGATTAGGATGCCACCTATGAGGAGCGTCTAGTGAGGATTCTTGATACAAAGGAGCAGGTGTTGCGGGACAGAACCATTACTTATGTCAAGGTCTTGTGGCTTCATCACGGGACTGAGGAAGCGACATGGGAGCTTCAGTCTGGGATGCGTGCTAGATATCCAGACCTGTTTAACTCGTGACCTTGTTGCGAATTTCGGGGGCAAAATTCCTTAAGGGGGAGAGTTGTGAGACCCGGAACCTTGTTCTTTTATGTTGTTTATATATTTGATGTGTTCGTTCCAGTATATAATAGCATCGATGCATGGTTTATGCTTTTAAGTTGTAGAAAAGCATGTGTAAATGTGTTTTGTGCTTTCCCAGACCTTGGTTAGGTGGGTTGGGTTGGTTTTTGGCTTGAAAAATAGTAACAAATTCCAGTACGCCTCTACTGTGGAGTTCAGTCGACTGGGGGGTCCAGTTCGGTCGACTGAACCATAGATCTGGAGTTTGGTCGACTGAACTCACTAGTTCGGTCGACTGAACAGTGCACTTTTTGATTTTCTATAAAAGCTCTAGTGGCGTGTTTTTTGAGACAAGAACCTTTCTTCAGATCTAAGAAACCCCTTTTCTCCTCCTTCTCTCTAGCTTTGAGGGCCCGAGGCTTGGTTTGTTGTTGATTCCTTCGTGGATCCTTGCTATCGGGGCTGAGGGCTTCACGTACATCCAGTCGGATTCTCGTTCTGACGGCGTTCAGTTTTGAGACGTCGAGTTCTTAACTCTCCGAGGTAGGATTCTAGACCTACTACTGTTATGAGAGTGTTATATGCAGTTATACTTGCTTTCACCAGGTAAAAATGCATGAAATGTTGTTTACATGTCTTAAATTGTGGTTTTTGGGTAAAAGTGGATTTTTACGCCTTTTCTCGGTTGTATGCATGTTTCAGGTACGTGGTATCCATAGTTTTCAAAAGAAAATTTGAAAACGAGGTGTTTTGTGAAATCAGGTGAAAAACGTCTTTTTAGAGGTTTAGAGCAAACCCGCGGGGTTGAGGCTCACCTTTTTACACGTTTTGTTGGAAATTGTTTTAGATCTCCATTTTGATGGATCGGATCTCCTTTTATACATGTGTTGTATAAATCATTTTACGAGTTTTCGTAGTTGAGCTACGGGGGTTTAAAATGTTCTCCATAGATGTAGCGTGACAGAGTGTGATTTGAGTTGGGCTTCTATTGCTCCTTAGTGTAAGTCCAAAAACGTGTGCAGAGTGGGTTCGCTACGGTCCCTCGAGTTAATCCCCATAGGCATGGTTTGGTTATGTTTCGTCCATCGGTCGTGGCAAACCGTAAAAAAACAAGTGTGTGATTTGAGTACTATCCCATCGGTCAGGAAAATTCGTAAAGAAGTCGGTTGCCTCCATGAATGGCGTTGTTGCTGTAACTCCGTATAGAACTTGTCATTACCTATCATGCCTTCAGTGGTTCAGGACTAGGGTAATGGGCAGGAGTCCATAGTTGTTACCTTTGTCTGTACGACAAATTCAGTACATAAGATTTCATTTACATCTTTTCTCCTCGGCTGTGTGGCCTGAGTGGAGCTTACTGTTTTATTTACAGCTTTCCTTTAACTGTGGTACAATATCTGTTAGGATGATGTGCATAGTTTGAAGGATGAAAAATGTGGGGTTTTATGAGATAAAACCTTTTGAGACTCGGAATAGTCTGATCGAAAATTTGTGATTTTGGAAGGAAAATCTTTTTGACACCTGTGGTTGAGCCAATGTGTGTAATTGCATAGCCTGCTTTACAGTTTTATTGTCTATATTCTATTGGGCTTCGGCTCACGGTGTGGGATTTTACTGTAAAACCTTTTCAGGTGAGCATGATGAGCTGACCTAGTTGCAGAGGTGATGGAAGGCTTGCTGTAGTTTTTCCTTTTTGACATGTACTTACACATGTGACGCCTGTTGAGGCTGGTTTTGTACGCCTTTTGGCGATATACTTATTCATGTATGAGATGCATGTTTTCAGTTTATGAGAGTTAAACTGTGGAAATTTTTATCCAAATGTTGTTTTAACTATCAACTGTGAAACCTATTTTCTTAAATGGGTGTTTTTGTGGGCTTTTGCGTGACCCAAATGTTTGGAGTGTGACACTGGATCCCAAAAGCAGAATAACCAGTAACAAACACTTCCTAAATGAAAATTTTGACGACAGATAGCAAAACATCCCAAATACCCAAAATAGAAAACCATGGGCAGATAATCACGGAAGCTGAAATAATGCCCCTACCAGGCTCACACTGGTAGCATAACCACAGGATGGCCCAAAAACTAGAATGATGGCTAAGAAGGGGATCGACTAAATTCTAGAGAGAAGGCTCATCTAAATGGAGAAATGGGCAGCACTCTGGCAAGAAAACCATTATAACCCTTGCACTCCAGTAGAAAAGCAAGACTAGCTCATACGGGTATAACAAAGGTTCAAAGGAAACAAGCCTAAATAAAGGCGGGAAAAATCAACAACCCGGAAGAACCTGGAGGAGAGATAAATTATCCTAGAGGCTTCAAAACAAAACACAGGCATGACTCCGAGAAGAAAACTATGGCATGAAGACCAAACATGGTGAAGAACAAAACCCGGGTAAGAACCCGAAGGAAAAGCTAACCTAAATAACAAAAGATAACAGAAAATCTGGGTCGAACCCAGAAAAGGAACTAGCCTAAGCATAAACAAACAATCCTAACAATACGCAATCAAAACATACAATTAAGAAAATACATAATCCTACTAGGGTTAGCAGCACCTAATGGGGGGGTCTAAGCTACTATATGCAAAACGCCGATTTTGGTCAATCGAACAGGGCACCTTCTGAATAAAGCCTGGTATATACCTCCCATACCTAGAGTGGTGCTGAATATGGTTAAACAGTACACCCAAACTCTTTTACTGTACCTATGAAAGCATACAGTCAGTAAGGCTTGCCCGTCTTCCCAACAATCCCCGAAACGGATAAACGTTCAGGGTATCAGATTGACCAGGTAGGGGGTTGGAGAACAATGCACGTGCATGCGATAATGTAAATGAGAAATACATATTAAGAACCAATGATATTTTCAAGTCTGGCCCTCTTATTTGGTTTTATAAACCAGTCCCCAGCAGAGTCGTCAGAAAATATTGTGGCGCCAAATTTTTGGGATTTTGGAAAATGTTTCAAAAATAAGAAAATTCAGAAATGTTTGAAAAATATTTTAACTCCTTGAAAACCAAATTTTGAAAATCCATTTTTGCTGAAAATGGAGTCGCCACTTATTTTTTGAAAAAAACTATGAAAAACAAAAATGACTACTGATCTTTAAAACATTTAACCAGAGAAATAGGGTTCGGGGGCTAAGGTACGAATCGGGAAAAGTGTTAGACACCCCGTTCGCCCAACTAATCATTATTGATTCTTTAATATAATTTCTCAAATGCATGCAAATAAAGAAAGTGGAGGTAAATATAGAACATCCAAAATCAAATATATAAAATGCATAACATATGTACGTAACACTCCAAATCAATTGGGATAAAATTCTAAGCCATACGGCATACAATTTCTAACTAAAAGATACATGGAGCACACCCGCATACAATATTATTTAAAACAAACTAAATATCATGATTTGCCTAAAAGAACATAAATATGCAAAAAGATGCTAAAATTACCCAAACACAAAAATATGCTAAAAAATGCTAAAATTACCCAAACATGATTTGCTACAAAATAAACCAAACTATTCTAAACATAACATTAAACTAACATATAAAACATAATTACCCAAAAAAAAAACATATAAAACATGCATATTCTTAAACTATCAAAAGCATAACCAAAATAAAAGCATGTGAAATTTCTATATTAAAAAGTTTACCAAAATAATGGAACCTAATAACAAGTTTTTTTTTATGATGAGAAAATATTTGAAGATTTGAAAGAAAAAGAAATAAAGAAAAAGGTTACAAAAGAAAAATTAAGCCAAAATAAGAAAGTTTAGAAAATTCTATTAAACTACTAAAAAAAACTAACTATTCAGATTTCATATTTTAAATAAAACAAAAGAAAAGAAAAAGAAATGAAATGAAATGAACAAATGAGTTTCAATTATTAAAAGACTTTTTGTAATTTTTGGATTTAATAAAAGAAAAGAAAAATAAGGTAAGTACTATAAAAAGAAGATAGAGCTATAGAAAAAGAAAGAGAAAAGAAAGAAAAGAAATTAAACATTAAAAAATAAATAAAACTACATTATAAGAAATAAAATGTTAGAAAGGAAAATTACGCTATTATTAAAAGAAAGAGAAAAGAAGAAGAAAATAAATCTATTAAAAGAACATTAAACTAAGGTTAAGGAAGTAAAAGAACATTGAATTAACATTACAAGAAAAGAAAAGAAAAAAGAAAATAACACATTGAAAGGAAAAATCTACATTATAAGAAGAAAAAGGAAAATAAATGGAACATTTACAAGGAAATTAAACTACATTAAAAGAAAAAGAAGGAAAAGAAAAAAGAAGAAAATGGAATATATTAGTAAATAAAATTAAACTAATACTAGAAAAATAAAGGGAACCAAATAAAACTATTTAATTGTTAAAGATGAATATAGTATTGGCAACTATATCCATATGTATGTAAGTGCATTATCATAACAATTAACAGCATTAATTAGTTATAATTGTCAGAAACATATTAGCACTATTTAATGAATTAATGAAATAAAAAAAGTGACAAATGTGTTTAGTGTAAATTGTGAGGAAATTAACAACTAAGGAAGTAAAGAAAGCAACTAAATTACATGAAACAAACAAAATTAACTATGTAATTGAAAGGGATATGCAAATTAAAATGGAATTTAACCCGATCACTCCAAAAAGAAGGAATGGAGCTTAGAAAGATCGGGGATCTAAATGGAATACCTGGATTGCTAAGGAATCCTCGAGTCGGGGAATGTGCTTCAATAGTCCAATCCTCGGATGGTGATTCCAAGTTAGGGTTTCAATGTAAGCGTCGGAGGTTTAGATCTCGGTATTTCGGTAGGGCTTCTGCGTTGGGGCTCAGAATTACTCGGCGACTCGGTAGAGTTTCTCTCTCTAAAATTCTGTTCTCAAAAATGTACAAGGGGTACGGTATTTATAAAATTCTTTAACCAATGAGATGCTGCCACATTTTGGGACACGTCATGCCATTTGGAGTTGGCGATCGCCAGGTTGGAAGTGGCGGTCGCCATGTCTAAGAAAGGTTCCAATGGCGGTCGCCACAATGCAAGTTGGCGGTCACCAGGTTGAAGGTGGCGATCACCACTTTTGGCTAGAGTTTTCAAGAGATTCTATTGATGGTCGCCAAAATTAACTTGTCGGTCGCCACATTGGGATTGACTTGCATAACAAGTTATTGATGGTTTGACATAATTTCATTGGTTTAAAAGTTCTGTGTTCAAATACCGAGCTTGGATCACTTCTCGAGGATCGAACTGAAGCACCATTCCAACTGTTTTCATCACCAAATTCACCTAAGATTAGGCGGAGTCAAATTGGGGTGTCCACAATAATCTATTCCTATTGGGCTTTGCCTCACGTTGTGGAATTTAAAACTTTTGGGTGAATTTAATCATGTAGCTTGATCTCAGTGAGCCCCAAAAGAGGCGAAGACAATTTGTTGATATTAGTGGTTTTGTTGATCGGTTGTTATCACTAATTTTGTTAATGGATCATGTAATGAAGTTATACATTTTGTAAACCTTGAGGTCTTGATATCAATGCATGTATGCTATATGTTCATGAGAGGAACCATAAGTTGGTTGTTTGCTTTCATAGTTGTAGGAAATAGTTATTGTCCGATTGGTTTCAACGTTTTAATAAATCGTCCGGTTGGTTTCAACATTTTAATAAATAGTCTTCAGATGGTTTTATGTTTAACATCAATTCTTGTGCCTCGGGGGAGATTTTGAACTTTATTTTAACATGTTCTAAATGGCTTAGTTATGCTTTGAAGGTTCAAAAAGTTTGGGAAAAATGTCAAGTGTTGGATTTTCAAATGAGGTGTTTGAAAAGGGGTCTAGAGCCAGATCGCTCAAGCGGTCTATTAAGCGGTCTATCGAGCGGTCGAGGTAAACTCACTAGTTTATGTTTTGGCGTGACGAATTAGTGGGCATGCAGCGATTGCTCGAGCAGTCTTTTGACCAATCGAGCGGTCTGGGGTGTTTTCGAACAATTTTGATTGTTTTTTTTTAAACTTGGCTCTTAGGTACCGTGGCATTATTCTTTTAGGGTTATTCTTTTACATAAAACATACACTCAGAAGTGCATTTTTCAAAGGTTTTAAGCTCTCTTTCGTTTACATTCTTGGACCCTTTTAAGCTTAGATGGTTTTGATGGATCTTGGTATCTCAAAACGAGTTTTTCTTAGGTGGTTCACATGACCCGAATTTTGGGGCGTGATAGTGTGTCTCTAGTTTTCTTCAGTATCCTTAGATTTTGGGTTGAACCTGGCGGAGTCATCAAGATTCCTTAAGGTGGGAACTGCCAAACAAGGCCCATGGTTGGAATTGGACCCCACGCCATTGTGATTGTATAAAATAGTTGCAGTATGTAACCGGACGAAGTGGTTTTCTTTCACAACGAGGTATGTTGATGGCTTTAGTGTTCAATTTATCTAATAAATCCACTCTCTAGATTCCCGGCGTGGAATTCCATTGGTCGAGAGTCTAGTCAGTCTCATGCATAGCATCTATTATCTCATTCTATGGATTTTAGCTAAATTTGTTAAATGCCTTTTAAACTGTTGACTGCATGATAAATTTTACTACGAGTTATTGATTTAGCTAGCTTATGTGATGAGTTAGATTAGTAGGATTTTTTAGTGTTTTTCTTCTAGGCTTTGGCTCATGGGATTATGCCGTGTAAGAAAGAAGAATTTCAAAACTAAGAAATTTTTACTAATCAGGGGGATTACCAGGAGTAACAGGATTTTGAAGCTACTTGAAGAAAGATCGAATTTCTTCTTTTGTCATTGCTACATTGTAATCTTAGTTAAAACTTATGTCTTGCTCTTAAAAACACTCTAATAGATTACTGTAATAAGTAACTATTTGGGTTGATAACTTTGGGGGGTTTTTTTTTTGCTTATAAATATAGTACTCTACAATTATGTATGAATGAATGCATTAGTATAACCTATGTTATATATCTATGTATGTCCTTATGTGCCCGAAAGTCAGGACATTACATTAAATGTATTTCTAAAGTTCCAATACCTTTTCTTCGCATGAAATGGATTTGGATAGAGGATAGTTTTAAAAACTATTAAAAAAATTGAAGTTGGTGTTGGACACTCGAAGGACTGCTCGAGCTGTCCATCGGGCGGTCCAGGGGATGCGTTGGCACTTTGTTGCAGGCCTAGAGTGTTGCAAGCAATTCCAGACCACTCGATCGATCGTTTGAGCAGTCTATCGAGTGGTTTGTGGGTGGTTCAAAAATTATTATTTTTAAATCAGTGTATCTTCTTCATCCGAACACTGAATTAGGTCATTCTTGTTCTCATATTGAAGCCCCGAAAGTCTTCTTTCTAATAGTTCTACTATCATACCAAAATTATTTTTGTAGAAACAATTATAACCAAAATAGTGAGGGGACGTCAGTTTTTCTCACCTGTTTTTCGTACTTTTTTTACCGTTCCTTAAAAAAATTATTTTTATCACTGTTTGACTTTTTCATCAAATCTTTTTATCCCTTGGGCTCTATGTATGAACTCTTCACTCTTTGATCTCATGGTGCTAGGTCTTTGGGCCCCGATATGTAACGAAATAACGTTGTTGACCCTTAACTTCAGCATAGAAATTATTAACCGTTGACTTGACTTTGTTCAACTAGCACACTTTCATTCATTCTGGAATCTTTCTCTTTAGTTCAATGGATCTCTATGTCTTGGGGTTTGGGTCGTGATAAAATGGTATCAGAGTGCTAAGTTCAAATACCTTAAACCTCGGGAATCAAACATTTCGTTGCATGTTTGTAGCATGTATGCATAGAACATGATATGACTTGAGTGGGTTAGCATGTTACGTGTTTGGATGTTTAGTGTACACATATTCTAATTAGATGACATGATCTATGACAAAAATGTTAAATGCATATTTGGGTATGGAGTTGAATCCCAAGGATATTATATTAGGATCTAGTGAGCAATATGAAAATCTAATTGGAAACGCATCTGATCAACGCTATTTCTAAAAGGAAGTCCATAAAAGTTCATTAGAGCAAGTAATATTTCTTGTGGATGTAACTCGGTATTTGTTAGTTGTTTGTACTCACATGATGAGTGCTAGTTACTTTCGTACTCAGTAGAGATTGTTTACATGCCATGATGATTGCGTGAGTTTGTGTTAATATTGGTCAGCTACCTGTTGTGTGCTTGTGTCATTATGATTTTGTTTCAGTGTGATTGAGACATGGATATCAGTTTGATTTTTTGTCGAGAACATTTCTTTTGGCATGATGCCACCTTAATGTGGGTTAAATCACTAGTAATCTTATGATTGTGTGTGGTAGGATGCCTATAACCCCTCTGAGATCAATCATTACGGTTTTGCTGTGTGATCATGGTGGTGCCTCTTATGTTAAAATTCTTACTTAATATGACATTGGATGAGTTAAGGATCATGTACGTCTTGAGCCGTGCTATATCTTGAGTAGTGTACTCAGAAATGGGATATGGACAGGAACATAGTAGATGGAAGCGTAATGATCATTTATTTGAACATGTAAATAACTTATGGAGTGCTTTTGATTGCTGTTGTGGTGTCGTGTTACTTTTGATATTTGTTTGATAATTCTTATGTTATCTTTTGATTGCATTTTTTTAAGTTACACTCTTCATTAGAGTTTGGGAGTTGAGTTACGTTTGTATGGATCAGAGAGGTGCACGGTGGGTTACCAATGAAGTTTTAACCATGTGAAGTGCCTGTTAATCTTAGTTACGGTTTAGGTGTGTGACAATTGTATTTAAATGGGGCATCAATAGGTATGATGTCCTCCGGTTATATGAAGATTGTGTTAGTTTTGAACTATAGTGTAGATGTTGTATAGTTTATCTTTTCTGTGGTGAGATTTCCACATTGGTAGTCTCTAATTACCGTGACCGAGTGCTTTGAGTATATAGAGTTCGTGATGGACTCCGATAGTGCAGTTGGCATAGTTACGTCAGAGTGATATCTTAGTTGTCACGCTCCAAACTCCGGGTCACGCGAAAAGCCACCGAACAACCACCGAAATTGCCCAAACAAAAGAGATAAAAAACATAAAGCCCAAACGAAGTTAAAACCTTTGTAAAACTACACTACCGATAGTTTATTTGATTTAAAAAAGTAGCCCAAGAAACTACGGTTACGGCCCCAAAGCCAAGCCTTTAAAATAAAATACATGTTTTAGAAATGAAATCTTTTTAAAAAAATGTGTAAGCCGTTCTAAAATTCCTCTCGAGCACAAGAGTTTTGAATGAAGTTTAAATCATTTGAAAACCCTTTTTGCAAACCGTAAAACAACAAACCCATGGTTTCTCTTGAAAACATAAAACATGCATACATCCATAAAAATTTACATATGCTTTACAGCATGTTATATCCAAACATAAAACATATACAAAGACATAATCTACCTATCAAGACAAAACAGAAGTCTTGTCATCAGGCACCTCCGGGCACCCCAAGGTTAACCTACAGGACCACGTTTACCTGAAAAAGATATTACAACAAAATTCCACACCATGAGCCAAAGCCCAATAGGAACAAACTATAAAGCTGTAAAGCAGGATATGCAATCACATAGCATAAAATTGACTCGACCTCAGGAGCCAAAAAGGTTTTCCATCCTGAAAACCACAAGCTTTTCCATCAGGCTAACCCGAGCCTCAAAACGGTTTTACTTCATAAAACCCCACTTTTCCACAGTTAAAGAAAAGTAGTAACCAAAATGTTACTTTTCACTCGGATCACACACCGAGGAAAGAGAAAAGATATTTTTCACTTGGAACACACACAACCGAGGAAAAAGATAAGATGATACAATGATTCCTATGTACCGACTCTGTCAATGGGACAGAGGTAACAACTATAGACTCCTATCCATTACCCAATTCCTAAACATCTTAGGACCGGTTAGGTAATGGCAAGTTCCATACAGATCCACCACAATGTAACTACTTAATTTACGGGCCCGAAACCCGAGGGTTTAAAGCACCCAATCGCTTAATTTATGGGGATTAACCTAAAGGTACAGAGCACCTACTCTACGCACATTTTTGAACTTCTACCGAGGGTAACTCGTGCCAAATACCCGCTATCCCAGTACATCTAGAGAATCATTTCAAAACCAAAATCGTAGCAAAACTACGAAAACGTTTCCACAATTTATACATTAAACATGTATAAAGATCCATCCATCAACATGGAGATCAACAAAAATATTTTCAAAATGTTCTTTTCCGTTTTCAACAAAACGTTCTAAAACTAAGACTCAACCACGAGGGTCAGCTCTAAACCTCCAAAACACCAAGTGTCGAGATTTTTATAAACCCACCGTTTTCAAAATCATCTTTTTAAAAACCACGAATATCCATAAATCCAATATGATGTAATAAACCAAGAAAAAACACAAAACATGCTTTTTATCCAAACAAACATGGTTTAAACGTAAAACATAAGATTAAAAGCATTTCAACCGGTGAAAAAGCATATAATTGCACGTAGCACCCTTTAACGACAATACAGTCTAGGATCCTATCTCGTTGAACCAAAAGCTCGACGTCTCAAAAATTGAACCTCGACGAAACAAAATTTGGTCCGAATGAACGCGAAGCCCTCGGCACTAACATCAAGAATCCGTAATCCGATCGCTGAAAATCGTGCCCCAAGCCCTCAGAAATCTAGAGAGAAGGCAGAGAAAATTGAAGCTTACTCAAGAAGCAACCAAAATCTCAAAATATCTTCCTAAAGCTTGATATTTATAGACCATGCCAAAATATCTCAGGTCAGTCGACTAACCTTCCTCTTCCAGCCGATTGAAAACCTTTTGGATTCTCAGAAACATCCACCGCCTCAAGATCAGTCAACTGAACTGCCCTTGTCAACTGAACTTCCCTTGTCAGTCGACTGAAAACCCACTGGAGGCCACTCAGTCAACTAGACTCCCAAATTCAATCGACTGAACCACCTTCCAAGACACTCAGTCGACTGACTTAACCCCCCTCAGTCGACTGAAAAGCTACTGTCAACTGAAAAATAACTCCAAAACGTTTTTCAAACTCCAAAACCAACCAATTGAACTAAACTTTTCATGCATATCCTTATCCAAGCTCAAATATACACCTAAAACATCATACTTAAACATTCCCAAAATGAAATAGGTTAGGGTCACACAACTCTCCCCCTCTTAAAGGAATTTCGCCCCTGAAATCCAACTCTGAAACATAAGCCAAACACCAATTTATCTGATGCAAAGCCAATAACACTACATAACGGTAGAAATGCCCCAGCAACAGAAACCAACTGAAACCCCAAAACCGTCATCACAAAACTGTCATCCCACCAGGAAAACACGTCTTTGAAGAATCAATCTCCATACGGATTGTTTGCACGTACAAGTTCCACGGACAACTCTAGGAAACATTCATAAAACACTGAATCATAATCCAACTCACACTACCAAACCTCAAGACCTAACTCTCACCGAACACAAACCACTCCAGCGACAAACGCAATGCAAGAGACTAATCTACCATGGTACTTGATCTCAAACACTCTCTATTCCTGAACATAGAGACTACCACCTCGTTCTCACTGCCACATACCAGCTCAATCGCATCTCACCATGCACACCAAGGATTAACTCATCCAAACACACGACGTCAAATCCTGACATCGGTCACTTGAAGTCACAAGCTCCACACTCAAACTTTACTCAAGTTCTGACGATCACCAGACGACCACCGACTTTGATACCACATCATTACTCTACTGATGCTAACAACGTCATCTCAAAGCTGACAAGAACGCCCATTCATGAGCAACAACACAAACATCCAACGCCAGAGGGAAGCTCACTTAACCCACCTGGATTACCAAAGAACACACTTCTTTTAGACCTTCATCGTCTACTCAATCTTCCATCATGAACCACAATTCCCACCCAGGAGAAACACTAGGTGATACACTATTGTTCTAGACAAGGTTCCACACAATCGAAAAACTACTCTGGCATCGCAGTCGCAAAGTCACTTGACCCCTACGAGTCATTTGACTAACACGTCACGCAGACAAAACATCTCAATAGGTATTCAAAAACCTACACAAATCCTATCGTATTTCCTGTACAACCGCACGTCACCACACATCTCAACATCTCGCCATCAAATCACTGATACCAAGACTACATATCAACCTCAAATCAAATATGATGACTATCATTTGACATCAAACCCAACGCAGAACACATACAGCAGAATACTCGAATCTAAGACTCGTCCATTAAGTAACTCATCAAGACTGGCCTCTTACACTTAACAATATGCTTTTACGCAAAACACATCACGGTCCAACCAATTAAATAATCGCGTCCGTCCGAACAGGCTACGCCAACCGAGGCTTCTCAAACATCATATCCTTCTTAATTCATACCTTATCACATTCTCGGGATCACCATCCCAATAAACGGTTATGCCAAAACATAACACTTATCACAGTCGACGATCACTCCTCGACTCTAAAAACTCTGAACAATTCCAAGTCCCAAATGGAACCCAAATCCAGGCTCACAAAAGTCTATCAGAAACTCATCATGTGAATATCACAGTCGCACGGTTTCCATAAAATTCCCACTCTACCATGAGTTAGAAGTACAATCATACACACACAACCCAGAACAGGCTGCACAAGAACAAGCACAAGCACTCCTAGTCCACCAATCAGATCTCATAGGGCACACCACCCAAATGGTTCACCCATCATGTACAAGTCATACTCCGACTAGGTTGTCACAGCCTACTATACTTACCAACTCATACCTACTCTTTTATAGTTTTCCATCGCAGGGTCATACTAACCCAAATGTGCAATCTTTACGGTCCTCAACCGTGGGAGCAATCGGATCCCAGGTCATACACACGAATGCCCAACATCCAAGAAGGTACATCTCTATGCATCACGTGTCCAAACCACGAAGGATCCAACCTACAATCACTCGATCATGGCGAGATAAGTCCCTGAGTCACAACTCCAAAGGTCACAACACGGATACCAAATTCACTGAGACTCCACAGTCTCAGAGCACAACCAAAACCTGAATCGATCAAGAACCCGGCATCTCTGTTCGACCAAGATGAAACAACTCGCACCAGACAACCGTCTACAAAAAAACTCTATCTTAATCCAGAGAGGAGAAAAGGGTTAATAAAACCCAAGACCCAATCTCAGCGTACACCCAGTACTCATCAACACTTGGTCCTCAAAGAACCCTGTAAACCTTACCTTGAAACCACGTCGACCATAGTCAAACAGCTGCTGTCAACCATGATCACGGTCCTTAGACCATCCGCTGCACCAAGCTCATAACTCTTCAGCGTCATTCACACACATACGAATACCATCAAGCTGGGTATCTTGTAAAACACCTCCCATCCCATAGGATTACAACCTCATCACTAAACGTGTACGAAGACACACGTCAACAGTTCATTCGCACTAAAACCTCACTCCACAAGGTTTCACTTACTCACCTAACTCCTGCTAGGCAAATCACAACCACGTTACAGTCTCGAGCCCACTATCCAAGCAGCTCACATAAAAAGCGCACGACATCAAACAAACAAAGGAAACCCAATCCTGAGACCTTTATCCAGAGTTACCGAGAACTCCCTTAACCATGCAGACATCTTCTGCACTTTCGCTCTCAAAGCACACATCGATCATAGGCATCGTAACTCACGATTTCTCACCTATCGTCCCAGGCCAGCCAAACCACGCGATACATTGCTAAACCTTGTTACTCCACACTTCGTTCTCAAGGGCAAACATCATGCCCATCTCTGAACCTAAGGTGGAACACAAACAACCTCCAGACATATCACACTCAGGATACGCTGTCTCAGCACTAAGCCAACCACACTATCGAACCCATCTACGGTTCCATCGAACCTCATGCACCCAGCATGGTTCCCAAACACGAACTCCTGATCACTAGGATAATGACCAGACCACAAACCTGCATTCTAGTAGGAATCCTACAGAACTGATATTCGTCACATGTTAGAATTATAACCTGAACCCTTGCACATTCCAACACAGTCGCGACTCATGCACTTCCCAGCATGTTCTCGTCCCCATATCCTCGAGTTCACTCACTCGAAACTCAAGTCTCAAACCTCAACAAGTTATACCACGTCCAAGGTCATCAGAACTACTCAGACTCCCAACAACATCCTCAAATGCTATTCTGACTACTATCGACATTCTGCCAATAGGGATATCTCCAGAACCACTCACGTTCTGCTATCTCATCATACGCTCGACCAAGGATTACTACGTTTCCATCCACTATGTTCCTATTTATACCCCATCATGAGTACATAACTCATGACATAGCATGGCTCACGACGTACCTAATCCATCACACCGCCAAACCATGTACACCAAACCCTAACTGAAAGGGATTATCACTATCCACAGATCTATCCATCAATCTAATCATAACAACTGATTCTCAGGGTCTTCGACACCCCATTGCCCCTACTCACGAGGCCATACACAACACAACTACAACTCCCACTAGCATACGCACAAGAGGAGCCATCTACTAAAGCCGAAGCCAGCAACCATGCTTTGACTACACCCGAACAAACTCTGCCCGTACTAACACTTAACAATTTACCAACTGAGGCTAACCTCACTCGGCTAAACCTAACTCACTAACGAGTTCCACAACATACCAGGCGATCAACACTCAACCCATAACCTTACCTGTGCAACTGATAGCAATTGAGTTGCACATCCAAGACCCAACGACGGTCTCGTCGTCTTGAAGGGTGTACAGGATATATATAAAGAAAACATGAAACACGACAACCTAAGGTCGATCTATCATGTTATTTCTAACACATACCACATAACCATGGTAACACATAGTCACAACGATTATGCAGACAACACCGATACCAAGGAGAACCGACAAGAATGACGCGTCACTTTGGATAACTTACTTAGATTCCCCGCTAGAAATCACATCCGTGAAACGTGTTTCTAACTTGGCTCCCAAGTTTGTTAATCCAAACGCCCGAAGGCAAAACTAATCAATCCTAAAGTCCAACCTCCATGCTCACTTATACATGGCATCAACATGTTCAGCACCTAACATGCTTATGTTCCAAACACAGACAACCAAGTACACACACATCCTCACAAAGTGATGCACCCTCTTTCCACGGCTCATAGGTATTCGAACCCAGAGCTCTGATACCAATTTGTCACGCCCCAAACTCCAGGTCACGCAAAAAGTCACCAAACAATCACCAAAACTACCCAAACAAAAGGCATGAAAAACATAAAGCCCAAACGAGGCTAAAACCATTGTAAAACTGCACTACTGAGGGTTTATTTGATTTAAAAGAGTAGCCCAAGAAACTACGGTTACAACCCCAAAGTCAAGCCTTTAAAATAAAATACATGTTTTAGAAAGAAAATCTTTTTAAAAAATGTGTAAGCCGTTCTAAAATCCCTCTCGAGCACAAGAGTTTTGAATGAAGTCTAAATCATTTGAAAACCCATTTCGTAAACCGTGATACAACAAACCCATGGTTTCTCTCGAAAACATAAAACATGCATACATTCATAAGAATTTACATATGCTTTACAACATGTTATATCCAAACATGAAACATATACAAAGACATAAACTACCTATCAAGACAAAACAGAAGTTTTGTCATCAGCCACCTCTGGGCACCCCAAGGTTAACCTACAGGACCACGTTTACCTGAAAAAGATTTTACAACAAAATCCGATACTATGAGCCGCCCAATAGGAATATACTATAAAGCTGTAAAGCAGGATATGCAATCACATAGCATAAAATTGACTCGACCTCAGGAGCCAAAAAGGTTTTTCATCCTGAAAATCACCAGTTTTTCCATCAGACTAACCTGAGCCTCAAAACGGTTTTACTTCATAAAACCCTACGTTTTCCACAGTTAAAGAAAAGCAGTAACCAAAAAGTTACTTTCCACTCAGATCACACACCGAGGAAAGAGAAAAGATATTTTTCACTCGGAACACACACAGCCGAGAAAAAAGATAAGATGATATAGTGATTCCTATGTACCGACTCTGTCAATGAGACAAAGGTAACAACTATAGACTCCTGCCCATTACCCAATCCCTAAACATCTGAGGACCGGTTACATAATGGCAAGTTCTATACAGAGCCACCACAACGTAACTGCTTAATTTACGAGCCCGAAACCCGAGGGTACAAAGCACCCACTTGCTTAATTTACGGGGATTAATTCGAAAGTACAAAACACCTACTCTGCGCACGTTTTTAGACTTCCACCGAGGGTAACTCGTGCCAAATACCCGCTATCTCAGTACATCTAGAGAATCATTTTAAAACCAAAATCGTAGCAAAACTACAAAAATATTTCCACAATTTATACATTAAGCATGTATAAAGATCCATCCAACAACATGGAGATCAACAAAAATATTTTCAAAATGTTCTTCCCTGTTTTTAACAAAACATTTTAAAACTAAGACTCAACCCCGAGAGTTAGTTCTAAACCTCCAAAACACCAAGTGTCGAGATTTTCATAAACCCACCATTTTCAAAATCATCTTTTTAAAAACCATGGATATCCACAAATCTAATATCATGTAATAAATCAAGAAAAAGCGCAAAACATGCTTTTTATCCGAACAAACATGGTTTAAATGTAAAACATGAAATTAAAAGCATTTCAATAGGTGAAAAAGCATATAATTGCACGTAGCACCCTTTAACGACAATACAGTCTAGGATCCTACCTCGTTGAGCCAAAAGCTCGACGTCTCGAAAATTGAATCTCGATGAAACAAAATTCTATCCGGATGAACGCGAAGCCTCTGGCACAAACATCAAGAATCCACAGTTTGATCGCTAAAAATCGAGCCCCGGGCCCACAGAAATCTAGAGAAAATGCAGAAAAAATTGAAACTTACTCAAGAAGAAACCAAAATCTCAAAATATCTTCCAAAAGCTTGATATTTATAGACCACGCCAAAATATCTCAGGTCAATCGACTGACCTTCCTCTTCCAATCGACTGAAAACCTTCTGGATTCTTAGAAGCATCCACCGCCTCAAGATTAGTCGATTGGACTGCCCTTGTCAGTCGACTGAAAACCCACTGGAGACCACTCAGTCGACTGAACTCCCAAATTTAGTCGACTGAACCACCTTCCAGGACACTCAGTCGACTGACTTAAACCCCCTCAATAAACTGAAAAACTACTGTCAACTAAAAAATAACTCCAAAACGTTTTTCAAACTCCGAAACCAACCAATCGAACTAAACTTTTCACGCATATCCTTATCCAAGCTCAAATATACACCTAAAACATCATACTTAAACATTTCCAAAATAAAATAGGTCAGGGTCTCACATTAGTTCTATAGGTGCATAGTATTATATCTTGTGTCTACCCTGTGGTAAACCTATAGCCTGGTGATAAGCATTGTTTGTGGCGTAATAAACTTGATTGTATTAAGCATATTTGAGTGCGGCTTGGGTTTAAGGGCTAAGCGTGGCGAGCAAGGTATTCATGGAGAGAAATAATAGTCTGCCACGCCCCCAAACCTATGTAGAAAAGAACTCCATGAACATTAAGATATCAACCTCATATAAAGCCAGAACCTATCTTAGTTGAAAGAATTTCAATGAATCAAATGAATATTTGAATAGCAGGCATTTAGGGCTTCACTTTAAATGTAAGAACATTCCAAAAAGGGTTTTGAAATGAAAAAGATATTATGGTTTGAAAATA
The DNA here is from genome assembly GCA_032360265.1 of Heliamphora ciliata. Lineage (NCBI taxonomy): Eukaryota > Viridiplantae > Streptophyta > Magnoliopsida > Ericales > Sarraceniaceae > Heliamphora > Heliamphora ciliata. The sequence goes on from JAUMHN010100234.1 coordinate 18,404, forward strand.
AGGGCAAAACAAGGAAGATAAAAAAAAATACCTCCAGCAGATAGACCGCCCGATCGGTCTTATTCGGCTTATAATATTTTTCACCTTCAACAAAGAACTCGAGAACCTCCAAGGACTGCTCAATTGGTCTGAGAACCGATCGATTGGTTCGATCCTGTGTCCCTTTTCTCTTTTAAAAAATTTTGAAGTCTCAACTTTCAACAAAGCTAGTTTTTGTGAAAATGTAGGGTTCACACTCATGAAATTCATTGAAACTAACTTCCAAACATCCAAATACAACTCAAGATTAAAATTGAAGGCTTCCCAAGAGGATCTAACAAGCCATTCATTCAAAAATATAGAATTTATGATCCTAAGACTTTACAATACCAAAGATGAAGAGTTTAACATACTATGAACGTAATCACATAATTCAACAACTTCCAACATGTAGTTACATCTTTCCAATACAATTCACAAAATTATACAAAAAGTCAAGTTTTTCAAGTACCTAAGGACAATAATCAAAACATGATACGATTCTTTCATGGCATTATCTAATCATTAGCACCTGAAAAACATGAATTCAACAAAGTGAGCCGAGACTCAATAGGATTCTTACAACCTATATGAAGCATACTTAATATGCAATGAACAATTCTATATTAATGCACCCAAGGATCCAACTTCCCTTCACAACAACCCAAAACCATAGTTTTAAAACCCAAACATTATCATACTGATAAATAACTTATTATCACATATATTGCCACTTTTATGGTCACACCGAATGATAGGGCATCCCTACACTCTTTTATGGAATTAATCGAAAGGTAGGGCACCCAATCTTTTGCAAGTTTTCAATCTTTCACAGAAGAGCTAATCAAGCCCACATTAATTCAAAAATTTCTTCAATATTTACAACTTATCACCTCAATATTATCAGTCCCTCAACCATTACATGTAGTTTTCACCTAACCAAACATGTACTTATTACATGGTCAACAATTTTATTCTCATAATCATCATCATATCTCAATTTTTACAAATTTTATTCTCAAATCATTTTAAAGGAAAAATCCCCAATTTTCTTATCTAACAAGATTTTCAACAAAATCACAATTCATGCATATGTTTCCCAAATATAAACAAAGTAGTATTATCATGGTTTCAAAACTTAAACCATGCTTCAACTTAACTTCTCATTTAATCACATTTTTCTCAAATAATGCAAAACTATTGCATCCATGGATAAAAACACAAATTAAATACTCTTTGTGCTTCAACCACTATCATTTCTCAACAAACCCATGTTTAATCCAACAAATCACTCACACCCAAATCTAGGGTTTCTACCTCACATTCTTTTTACTGCAAATACGTAAAATTAAATAAAATTAATTGCATATATACATCCAAATCACATCAAAATTAATATTTTAACTTTAAATTAATTTAAAATTTTATATTTTTAAAAATTACCAAAATTTGAAATTATCTCAGAGTTAAATTTCTCGGGCCTACGTACACACAAGCGAGTCCAACAAAGCACGTAATGACATTACCGGAACCACTGGCCACATATATATGACAAATACACATGCTCGATATAATACCATATAGATAATTTATCACATAAGTATTTAATTATACAAATTTAAAACATGACTGGATTTCACATAGTCTAGAGAGGGTTCACAATAGAGAAAAAAATCTTGGAGCCAAAAGCTTAATGAGGCCGAGTGGCACGATAAAAAAAAAAAGGAGATGTCAATAGTAATGTGTTAATTGAGAATGTGAAGTAGGCCATAAACACTATATGAGACGATTGGGAATGATCAGGAATGCTTGATCTGATGTATAAGATGATTAAAAGTTATTAGAGACAGTCAATGTCACGCCCCAAACACCAGGGTCATGCGAAAGCCTACCAAAACACCATTTTAAGAAAATAAAATTTACAACCTTTGGATAAAAGATCCCCAAAGCCCAGCTCTTATAAACAGTAAACATGCAATCTCATACATGAATAAGTATATCGCCTCAAAGCGTACAAAACTCGCGTTCAGAAGCAGGCATCGCATGTAAAACTACATGTCTCAAAAGCAGGAAAAACTACAGCAAGTCTTCCGCCGCCACAAGTATCTATGTCAACTCCACATGTTTACCTAAAAATGGTTTTACAGCAAAATCCCACACCGTGAGCCGAAGTCAAATAGAAACAGACTATATAAAGTTGTAAAGCAAGTTATACAATCATAAGCATAAGACTCAACCACAGGAGCCAAAAAAAATTTCTCTAAAAAGTCACTAGTTTTCCATCCTTAAAACTATGCATATCATCCTTATAGATATCATGCCACAGTTAAGGAAAAGCAGTAATAAAACAGTATGCTTCACTCGGGCCACACAACCGAGGAGAAAGAGATAAAATGAAATCTTATGTACTGACTCTACCACACACAGGGACAAAGGTAACAACTATAGACTTCTGCCTATTATCCTAGTCCTGAACCACTTAAGGCTTGTTAGATAATGACAAGTTCTATACGGAGTCACAACAATGTACACCATTCACGGAGGTAACCGGCTTTCCATTGCGGTTTGCCACGACCGATGGAGGAAGCATCCAACACTCAATTTACGGGAATTAATCCGAAGGTACAGAGCACCCACGCTATGCATATTTTTGGACTTCCACCAAGGAGCAATATAAGCCCAACTCATCACGCTCACTATCACGATACATCTATGAAAAATATTTCAAAACCCGTAAAATAGTTATACAACACATGTATAAAAAGAGATCCAATCCATCAATTTGGAGATCTACACGCATGTAAAAACACACACTTCCATCAAACGTTTTCAAAGTTGAGACTCAACCCCAAGGGTTAGCTCCAAACCTCCAAAAGAAAACACATTTTTCAAGTTTTTGTAAAAACTCCTTTTTCAAACCATTCTTTGAAAACCACGGGCAAACATCACATTCTAGGAACCCACGGGCTCTAATAACTCACCCCGATCTCAAAACTCTTCTTCTCACACAAAGGAAGAAAATGATCAACACCGACAGAAAATGTGTCGACACAAACAACAGAGGTGTCGACACAAACAAAAAAGGTGTCAACACAAACAGCATAAGTGTCGACACAAATAGAAAATGTGTCGACACAAACAACAACAGAAAACTCAACACTAACAAAAGAAAATTGTGTCGATACAAACAAAAAATGTGTCGACACCAATAACAAAAGGTGTCGACACAAACAGAAAATGTGTCGACACAAAAGAACAGAGAGTTCAACGTAACAGTCACTGAACAAGGTGTCAACACAAACAGAAAAGGTGTCGACACAAAAACCCAAAATCCTCAAATTTCAGAACAGGCTACTGGTGATGGTGAAAAAACAAACCCAAGCTACTAAAACAACTTCTCAACCCCAAATTAAACTAAGCAAACACTCCCTTTACAACCCACGGGCATACACAAGTCCAAAACAACAAAGATACACTGAAAGGAAAGCCTCAAACCCCTTTTCCTCCAACCGAAATCAATTCAAAAGCAATTTTCAACCAAAATCCAACTTTTGAACATAAACTAACTTTTTATGCATTTTTAAATGGTAAAAACACATATAATTGTACGTAACACCCTTTAAAGACGAGATAGTCTAGGATCCTACCTCGTTGAGTTAAAAACTCGATGTCTCGATCCACGTGCAAAATTGAATTTCGTCGGAATAAAATTTCGTTCGGATGAATGCGTAGACCATCATGCCAATAACAAGGATCGGCAGTTGGATCGTCAGAAACCAAGCCCTAGGCCCCCGAGAAATTAGAGAGAAGATAGGGAGAAAAATGAGAAAACTTAGTTGAGAAGTTTTAAAAATATCTTTTGAAAATATCTAACTCAAGATATTTATAAACTTTCAAAATATTTTTTTTTTTTTAAATTTTTAAAATTCGCACCGTATTTCGAATAATACATATTTCAACTCAATCATGCATCAAAACTCATATAAACATACTACAGCAAAAAAAAAGCTTAAATGCGCGTCAAAAACGCCAAATATATATATAACACTAAAAAGAAACTGAACCGGGTCTCATAGTCAAATTGTCTTATGATATGTTCCGAATAATAAAAAATGATAAGACCATCATATAAAACAATTAGATCTGATCATAGATAACCAAATCATCATACGAGACACTCGATTATGCAAAAATAATAGTAAATTGTGGTGGTTAAATTCCATTAGGTGTTGAGTCTGATCTTCAATTGATTTTACAATATTAAATAATTATAATTTGTCATAAAAAAATTAATCATGCTATTTTTTTTATGAAAAATGATGTTATCTACTTATTGTTCATTTTGTTTAAAACAAATGTAGTTTATTCATGTATTTAACGATATCTAATTCACTTAATATTTTGCAAAAATAATTTATACATTGACAACAATAAAAACAATGTTTTAAATTATAAAATTGGGATCGTAATGGTCGCCATGTGCCCTAACTACACACTATAGTTCATATATATCAATGTTTGGGAAGTTTAAAATACTTAGTTTTTAAGGAATTTAAGTGTTTAAACAAAGAAAAATAATTAAATTATTTAAGATAATTTGTTTATGATAGTTTTTTACTAATACATCATTATTTTTTGCTTTTAAGTTGTGGTGTTTAAGATATTGACACAATATTCTTTATTGTTAAGAATATAGTTAATTTTTAACTAAAAGTATTATAATCATTTCACGCAAAAAGTTAATGCGCTTGATATGTTTGCAAATATTTTTCTTTAAAAAAAATAAAAATTAATAGGCTTTTTAAAAATTTCAAACACTATAACTTAAAATGTAATTTTTATATATTTAAAAAGAATTTTTTTAAAAAAAGATGACAAACGGGGCATACTGTTCCTAGGGTCTCATTTGATAACTGGTGTAGGTTGAATAAGATTAATAATGAGGTAAGATTAGTAATGAAGTGGTAGTAATTTTTTTTATATTTAATTTAGATCGGATTAGATATTGGACCAGACAAACTCATGTTTAATTTGAATGAGATTGAATAATATATGATATGATTATATTTGTTAGTTTTCAATATTGGTTTTGATGCTTCAACCATTCATTGGTGCAATTAAGGCCTTGTTTGGAGTTTTTTTTTTGTATAAATTTTTGAAATGTTAGTATTCATGACAACTTAAAAAATCAAAATTTTACTCATTTTTTATATGATTTTTTAAATTGTTTAGTGAAGAGTTTATATATATATATATATATATATATATTGGTCGTAAAATGTAAAAAATTAAAATACGATTTTAGTTGATGTTTCTCTATTTTTTAAAAATATTTTACCATTTAAATTTTGGTTTTTTTAATCTATTTATTATTTTTAAGACTCGTAGCAAGTACACGATTTTTAAGAGAATGTTTGCACACTCTTAAAATAATTTTTAAAATTTTTTTTAAATTTCACTATTTGACATAATAAAAATATTTATTTATTTTTATTGCCAAAAAAAGTTGTTGACATTAAAAATAAATTATTTATTTATTATATGAAATGATAATAATTTTCTCAATAAAAAATAATAAATGTGTAATAATAGAATTCTATTAAATTTGTAGGCTTTTTAGTGGCCTATTTGACTCACGTTTTTACATATTTTAATTATATTTAGATTCTACAAATTATTGATAAGCCAATCACGGATATGATTTATCTATTAGTATTTAACTTGGGAAATAACTCTTTTAAGATAAAAAAAATCGTTGATGGATAAAAATTCTTCTAAAAGTTATCTTTTAGGCCATCTTCTCTCCTCTATAAAAGATAGAATAACCTTCCCTTACAATTATCAATTTTTCATCAATCATAGTATACGGTTATTCTGAAAGGTTAGAGACAGAGCGAATAAGGTGAACCAAGAATTAAATATTACAAGTAAAGATTTCGTTTGTTCAATTATTCGATTATCAATGGCCGTTAAAGGTACGTTCTTAATATTCAATCTTTTCTTAAGATGTATTAGATTTATGATCTTGTATTTAAATATTTCGCATAATATATTATATGAAAAATCATAGTTTTTTTCCAACAGTCGGTATCAGACATGGTTTTTGAATCAATGCATATTAGAATAATATTGTATTGAACACTATCCATGTGACTGCAACGGAAACAGTGTGCGCTTTACGCACCATCCTGTGTGATTACTCCAACAAAACTCATTTTCTGTCTCCGAGTAATTTGTTCTATTCATCAATTGAAACATAAGTTTGAATCACCACTAAATGTCAATGGAGAGATCATATGAAGCATGGGAAGAGGTGCAACAGCACAGCCAAAGATACAGTTGCAAGGATTATGTATCTATTCACACAGGCATGCATAAAATGTGTATTGATTTTTCTTTGTGTTGGCTTTGAACTGTTTCTATCCAGATCTTAAAATTTCAACATCGTGGATTTATTAAAAATAATAATAATAATAATAATAAGAAGAAGAATAAATTAATTGTGCTGTAACGGGTTGTTTTCGTATGATAAATTGCATTACGATAATTCCGAACTCATGCATTCTAATTGGATTATGGTTCTTGCTGTCATTAAGAGATTTTAAAGAATAATAAATTTATTATATTAAATCAATCATG
>JAUMHN010100344.1:0-25054 GCA_032360265.1 Heliamphora ciliata
GGACGTGAGGAGATGACCTAGATGCCCGTTGAGACGGAAGACTAGATGTAGTTTCTCCTATTTTGTACATGTACCTTGGACATGTGATGCCAGTTTCAGAGGACGATTTTGTATGCCTTTTTGGCGATATACTTATTCATGTATGAGAATGTATGTTTACAGTTTTATGAGAGTTCAACTGTGGGAATTTTCTTCTGATGTTATATTTGATTTCTAACTGTAAAACCTATTTTCTTAAATGAGTGTTTTGGTGGACTTTCGCGTGATCCGGATGTTTGGGGCGTGACAGTTTTCAAGATCAGTAAGCTATTTTTTTTTGTTTTTCTTAATTTTTTTCAAAATCTAAGTGGCGACTCTATTTTCAATAAAAAGGAGTTTTTAAAATTTTGCTTTCAAGGTGTTAAAGCAATTTTTAAACATCTTTGAATTCTCATATTTTTGAAGTATTTTCAAAACCCTTAAATCCCAACGCCACACACATCCCTTTGAACACTTTAAAAATCAAGAACTGAAATCAAAATCGAATAGGCGTCGTAGTTGGAATTTAGGGGCTGTTATGTTTATGAATGATACGAGAAGTTGTTGTATGTTGTTATCTTTGAGTTTGATGATCTCTAAGTGTGCTGGGGTCTTGATATTAAAGTTTGAAACACAAGAATGCAAATAAATGGAAGAAAAACTTGACATGACATAAGTTGAAGACCTAAACCCTAAGAGGCTTGATTTTTAAGGACTTTGATGTTTCTGTCCTGAGATTTAAAATACAATAACTCAATGTAGAAAATTGATCTAAGCATGATTTTTGTTTCTAGAGTTATATTTTTGTGTTATCTTTCATCCAAAGTTGGTTTAAACTCATTTTCATAACCAAATTTCAAGATATTGCAATTTTATCAAAGTGTGTCATTTTCTGACCATTCAACACTACCGACTCAGAAACCCTAGTTTAGAATGAGATCTGAACTTTGGTCAAAAATTGAAAGTTGTTGATAACATGTATATCCATATACCCACCAAACATGAGAACAAAATATTGAGGTTTGATAGGTCAAAACCCCTCTAACAATTTTTGTTGATTTTCAGCTCCTGAGGAACATTCTGTCACATATTTTTATATGGCTCAAAACTCCTATTTTTAGTAACCTATTCCAAAAGTGTTCTACATGAAGATTGTAGCTAACTTATGGACGTATTTTTTTCCCAACAATCAGACCTTAATGCCTCGGGATGATATTCCAAAACCGTTTCAAACCCTCTGTCTAATACCGGCTCTGCTGAGTTTTGGTGGCTGACAGAACCTACTTTTTAAAATGGCCAAAACGTTTAACTTGTTTCAAACAACTATCCTTAGCTCTAAATATGAAACTTGTAGGGGACATGTTAAACTAGGACATACTAAAAAATGGGATCATTTGGACTTCATTTCATACCACGAAACCGAGAGAAACAGAAGCATAATTTTGGGTAAAATCTTGAAGTAAGTGCTGAACCGTTTTTTCTTAGGATGAAAGGTTCACCGATTTACCTTAGAATTTGGTCTTGGTGTTAAACATAAGAGTTGTAGGATATATTTTTATTGAAATGGTGTATAAAAATCAGAGCTTAATTCTAAGTCTAGATACCCAAAAACTTTGTTGCCCCTTTTAATTTAATACTTGGTTTTAGCCTTAAAACTTGCTGAGTGTAGTTTGAGCACTCTTTGTTATGAGACCCGAGTTTTTGTATGATGACTTATTTGAATTAGTTGATTAATGTTTTAAGTGAACATATGATGGTTTAGAACCCATGATATTATATTGAATCATATCTTGAGAATTGTAATTTGTGCTTTACATACGTGTACCTTATGCTTTGTACGTTATACTGTGAACCTTGCCATGCTAGTTGATGCCATGCTATGAATTGTTGCACTTGAGCATTATCATTTGCATCCTGGCATGTTGGAGTCCATCTGTGTAAACCGTTGTTGGGATGGGCTGTGTTGAGATTATCCTTCTTGGTTCTAAGTCTAGAGCGTCCCTGGTTGTCATTTTCGAAAATATTTTGGCTTTTACACCCTGGGTGCGTCTCCGGTGTTACAGAAATGGTTTATGAATAATGTTGGGTACCACGAGTTCTTCGCTAGCATTCTAGTTTCGATAGCTTAGACTTTGGGTAATTTAGAGATAGCCTAATTCGGCTGACCTAATCCCACTGCGGTGGTAATTCAGAGATAGCCTAATTCGGTTGACCAAATCCCATTCGGTAATTTGGAGGCCCTAATTCGGCTGACCTAATCCCACTGTTGTGGTAATTTGGAGAGAGCCCAATTTTGGCAGACTTAAACCCCTCATCTTGGTACTTTGTGTAATATGAACGTTTCTTAAATTCTCTTAGACTTTGGGTTGACACCGACAAAGGCATGACGAGTCTTAAGGTGGGAATTGCTGGCCTGGATAAGGGTGGCTGAATAATTGGTTGGCCCACCCCCACGCTGTTGACATTGAGTAAAATAGCTGTAGCATGAAACCTAACGACGCATTTACTATTCGCAACGAGGAGCAATGATGGCTTTGGTGATCAAGTCCAATTAAGTTTACTCTGGTGATTCCTAGCGTGGAATTCCTATTTTTATCTGGGTGTATTTTTGGTTGGGCATCTGCATTTCATACACGCATGCTTATTAACTTATCTACTACCATGTTATAAATTTGTCTATCTCCTTGACTATAAACTGTACTGGGTGTTTTATGGTATGTGTTGCGGTGAATTTTGTGCCGTGAGATTAGTTAAAAAGTTAGAGTGTTTTGCTTCTAGGCCTTGGCTCATGGCATTCGTGCCACAGGTAGGGAGGAATTCATGGAGAAAATCATCTCAGAAGGAGAAGAAGAGTTTGAAGATCATGGCGAGTTCTAAGAGCTCGTGGATTTTGTTGATGCATTCTGAGGAGTCGAGACCTCTACTTTTTATGCTTATATTTAGTTCTCTCGTGCTTAGTGTAAATTTTGAAATTTCTTGGTGAAACTGTAAAACTTATGTACTTTTGAAAGGTTTAAAATTCACTTATGATGTAATAACTAATGTATATAAGTATGAATAAATGGTTAGAATATTCCTTTATTTATATTTATGTATGTCCCGACGTGTCCAGAGGACGGGGCGTCACATTAATTCATCAATTAAGTGCTAATATATTTTGAAAATTACAACTTGTAATGTTGTTAATTGTTATTATCAATGCACTAACACTTATGTGAATGTAGTTGTTAATACTACATTCACATTTTTTAATAATTGTCTAGCTATTTATTCTTCATTTTCTTTGTTTTCTTTTCCTTCTCTTTTTTTAATGTTAGTTTAATTTTCTTTTTTAAGCATTTCTTTTTCTTTTCTTTTCTTTCTCCTCTTATTTCCTGCGTTTACCTTTTTGTAATATTAGTTTAATGTAGCATTTCTTTTAATAGTAGCTTAATGTTCTTTTAATAAGCTTATAATATTCCATTTTCTTTTGTCTATTTCTTTTGCTTTTAATGTTGACCTTATTCGTAGTACTTATTTTATTTAATTTTGTTAAAATCAAAAATCACGAAAAGCCTTTTATGCTAGTTAATATTCTTTTTCTTTATCTTATTTTCATCTTTTAAATGGTAGTATAGTTTTCTCTTTTAATAGTAGTTAAAATTCTCTTATTCATTTCATTCCTTTTTTTCTCTTTTGTTTCAAAATATAAGATAGTTAGATTTTTGGTTAAATAATTTAATTTAGTTCTCTTTTAAAACTTTTTGGTTAAATCTCCTTTGTAAATATTCTTTCATTTTCTCTTATTTTTAGTAAACTCTTTAAATATTCTCTTGTGTAGGTAAAATAAATTACATAAAATTCTTGTCATTTGTTTTCCTTCATTATTAAACTTTTGAGTATAAAATTGTGTACACTTTTTATTTTAATTTAACATTTCTTTTTGATAAAAAATAATCATGTTAATGATAACCCAGTTTATTTTGGTGATATACATATTTTAGCTTCTTTATTTGAAATAATATTTAGAATAGTTTAGTTTATCTTTTGTTAGAAATTCATGTTTATGTAAATTTAACAATTTCTAGTATGTTTTTGTTCTTTTATTTAAATCATGATAGTTTAGTTTGTTTTGATGAAATTGCATGCGGGTGTACTCCATGTATCTTTTAGTTAAAAATTGCATGTCGTAGGATTTAGAATTTTCTTTTCTTACCTACTTTGTTTGAAGTTCTATATACATACGTTATGTATTTTTCATATTTAATTTTGGATGTTTTTTCTTTGCCTCCACTTTCTTTATTTGCATACATTTGAGAAATCATATTAAAGAACCAATGATGATTAGTAGATGTCAACCTTATGATTAGGCGAACGGGATGCCTAACACCTTTCCCGACTCATACCTTAACCCCCTGAACCCTTTTTCTCCGATTAAACGTTTTAAAGATCAGTAGTCATTTTTATTTTTCTTAATTTTTCTCAAAAACTAAGTGGCGACTCTATTTTCAACAAAAAAGAGTTTTTAAAATTTAATTTTCAAGGTGTTAAAATATTTTTTAAATACCTTTATATTCTCATATTTTTGACCATTTTCAAAATCCAAAAATTCTGGCACCACAGTCAATCATTTTATTGGCAGTCAGAGGCACCGCAAGCCAGCAACCTACCTATTGAACATCAGGCAAACCAAGGGAGATTCTCTTCAAGATTATGTGAACAGATTCAATAAGGAAGCGCTTCAAGTGGATGAAGTTGACGACAAAGTGGTGTTAATAGCCTTCATTGGTGGCCTTTTGCCCTCACACTTCCTATTTTCTTTATCGAAAACCCCTCCAACTGATATGACAGAGCTTAAGCTCAAAACCCAAAAACATATGAACACCGAAGACGTCATTGACTCCAGGCGACTGAAGGATGGTAATGAGCTGACTAGGCTAGAGAAAAGATTATGAGAGCTGGATAGGAGGGCCCCTTCAAGGAACTTAATGTAGTCAAGGGGTAAGGCAATGGATATGCCTTTTCGTAGACCAACAGAAGTGAAGTATTAAGACTTCACCCCTATGTCCGCTTCTCTTGAGCAAGTGTTATACCATATCAAAAGGGATCCTAACCTCAAATATCCCACCAAGCTAAAGAAACATCCCACAAAGTGATATAAAAATAAGTATTATCATTTTCACAAGGATCATGAGCACAACATTGACAATTGTTATGACCTTAAGGAACAAGTTGAGTGACTGATCAGGTGGGGAAGTTACATCGATTTGTTATGAAGGATCAACCAAAAGGGGAGACCAAAGCCCCTTAAGACCCACACCATTGCCTTAATCATCAAAGAAGAAGAGATAATCCCCCACGACTGGAGATTAGAACCATCGCCGGAGGGTTCGCTAAAGGGGGAGAGTCCAAATTCGCGAGGAAAGCTCACACCAAAAGAATCAAAGTCTGGGATGAAGGCAGTTCACAGCACTCGCATGAACACGGGGGTGCAACCATTAGCAGTAACGATGATATGGGTAGTAAATTCACCATTTCTTTTTTAGAAGATGACTATAAAGGAGTGTAACAACCGCATGATGACCCAATTGTTATCACCTTGCTGATTAGTAATTATATAGTCAAAAGGGTGTTAGTTGACAATGGCAGCTTAGCTAATATTCTATTTTTCAGCGCCTTTGACCAAATGGATATAGGAAGGAACGCACTCCAACTAATAACTTTACCCTTAGTGGGTTTCGCTGGGGACAGGGTTTAAGCGAATCAAGGTATTACAAATCTCTAGAGTAGAAAATGAAGAGACTGATCGTTTAGCTCAGTTAGCATCATTAGGGGGCAAGGGCCAACTCGATGAGGTAATGCTAGAAGCGATTAACCGTCCAAGCATTAAAGATATAAAGGAGCAACAAGAAGTGATGAGTGTAGAAACCATAGGCTAGGCTCTGCCCATTGTGAAATACCTCGAAGATGAACACCTGCCTGAAGACAAAATAGAGGCCATAAAAGTGAAATTCCAGGTAGCCATATATACTATCGTGAAAGGAATACTCTACAGGAGAGGAGCTACCACACCTTACCTACGATGTGTATCAGATCAGGAAGCACAGCACGTGTTGCATGAGATTCACGAAGGGGCATGTTGAAACCATTTTAGAGCTAGATCTCTGATCAAAAAGGTGGTGTGAGCAGGTTACTATTGACCAACATTGATGCGGGATACCAGAAATTTTGTCAAGAGATGCGACAAATGCCAACGCATCGCAAACACTACCAGGTAACCCCCAATTGTAACACCTCGCTCCCGTAAGGCACTAAACTTGTACAAAGGGATGTGATCCCGCTGCAGACTGGCAGCCAAAGAGAAAAACAAGAGATAAAAATATTAAGAGACCAAATAATAACTTCTAAGCAATTACAACACCTTAATGTCAAAAGAGGTATGCATGAGTCACTAGGGATTCGCCATCCCAAGCATATACATTACTTCTAAAATATCAAAAACCTTTAGGGTCTTATACATGAAACTCTGCTAAAACTAAAAACTAAACAAAAGAACACCAAACCAAAATGATTCCCAACACCAGAACCTAAACTACTCGACGATGCCTGTGGTGGACCAACTCCTAGCCGTTCTTAGTATCTGCAACCACAGAGGTTACAGGAGAGTGCACTTAATATTATCATGAACAGAAAAGATAGTTACTTAGTTAAAGATAACTGAAAACTCTTTCTATAAATAGTTCATCACATTTTTTGCAAAAATATAGAAACTGATGCATTTGCTTGAACATGAAAATATCACAGATTATACAGAACTTTCTCAGTATTGCAAATAGAAATATGTTCCTGACTCAACAGTTACAAATTTACCCAAAACCAATGATTTTAGTGCTTAGAACAAGTTGTGTTCTTCATGAGATGTTTAGTAGATTTCAAGACCTAGTTTATGTAAAAATTTAAAAAATAAAAGAGTTGATTTGATTTCACAAATAATTTTTATGCTCTTTGTTTTAGTTTTGAAAATCACCAGTTCAGAGTTTTTAAAATGCTGACTTAACACATTTTCTTATAAAGGCAAAATCTCACCAAGCATCCTTCACGAAAAGACTAAATACTCAGAGGCAAAACCTTAATACTTAGAAAAATTTTAGAACAGTTTAAATTAAGTAAATAATATAAAATATTAAATTAAAAATTAAAAATTCTCATAATTAGGGTAAAATGGCAATTTTGCCCCTAGTACAACTAAAAGTCTTAAAAATCTAAAAAATTGACACATGGACGCCCTGAATCAGATATTTAAATACAATTAAGTAATAAAAGATAAAATAACATAAAACAATGACAAAAATGCCCTTAGTGGCCGGCCACATTAGAGTTTGTGTCCAAAAAGTGACTTTTTACAATTTTTAAGCTCAAAAATGAGAAAAAGTTATATAAATTAAGCATTATTATGACCCTAGATTTTTCATACAAGTAATATACATAATAATATAATAATATAGCTCAACAAAAGTAAACAAATAATTATTTAAAATCTCTACGCATTAAATAAGTCAAAAAGCCAATTTTAGTCAAACTAGCTTAATTTCACTTAAAAGCTTATACCTATTTAATCAATTGCTATAAAAATTATATAAATTCATGGAAATACTAAATTAATCATAAACACACTAAAATAATAGGATTTAGTAAGTTAAGACACCAAAAAAATACATAAAATTAATATTTTAGGCGTTTTCTTACAGAAAATGGTATTAAAATGCAACTTAAGCCCTAAATTAATGCAAGACCAGATTTTGGTATGTCCCAAACAGCCCTAGCAGATTTTTCCTCTACAAAAATCTGGAAAATCAATTCTCAAAAAGAACCCACCTCCCATGCATCCAATAGAAATTAAGAAAATTTAATTTAAAGCTTATACATAATAATTTTGTCTCCATTACACTTTTTGCTATAAAAATACACCAAAACCACCCTATTCTCCTCCATATTTCGTGCTCTATAGTGTGAGAGAGAAACCATAAATTTTCTAAGTGTTTCCAAGAGAAGAAGAAAAGAAGAAGGAAGGAAGAAGGAAGAAGCTAGAGGGGGACTAAGGAGAGTGCAACAAAGCAAAGTCCCACCATTCTTCCACCATTAGGTCTTCAAAACAAGTAAGCAACTCCCTTAAACCTTTTGATATTCTTCCCTAAGATACCCCTTAATCCATCTCTATAACAAACCCTAACAAAATAAAACAAAGAATGAGTCAAAAAGGCGTCGTAGTAGTGATTTAGGGACTGTTTATGTATGAGTAAGTTCTGTAGGTATTTGCATGTATTTATTTTTGAGTTTTATGGCCTAAACATATTCTGAAGTTTTGGTTTACGTGAGCTTAAAACATGCATGAAAAGAAAATAGGTCACAAATGTACACAACATAAGCAAGGCAATCGAAACCCTAAGTAAACTGATTTTCTGGACTTATACACTTTCTGTCAACAACTTTAAAACACCATAACTAAATGTAGATAAATGTTCTTAAAGTGATTTTTGTGTCCAGATCTAGATCGTTGAGTTATCTTTCATAAAGCAAGGCAATCTAGATGTTCTTAAAGTGATTTTTGAAGTCATTTCGTTGGGTAGAACTCCATATATCTCATTTTTGTCAAAGAGTATAAGATCTTGACCATTCTGAGTCGCAGACCTAAAAACCCTAAGTTAAAGTGAGAATCGAGCTTTGATCAAAACATACAAGTTGTAGAGGACACATTTATCCTTCTTCTGACCAAAAATTAGCCAAAAATATGAGGTCTTAATGGGTCAAAACATTTCAAAAAGTCTCTGTTAAGATTTAGTGACTAACAGACCTCTCTGTCATACCTTTTTGTGAGACTTAAAACCTAATTTTTTTGAAGCCAAATACAAAAGTGGTAAACATGAACTTTGTAGCTAACATATTAAACTAGTTACTGAGAAACAATTAGCCCAAAATACCCTCGGATGATACCCGAAAGGTTTTAAATATTCTCTGTCAAAAACACACTCTGTAGACCCTTTTTAGGTTGACTGAACCCATTTTACTAATTGGCCAAAATCTCAGATTTTTCTAAATAAATTGCCCTAACTCAAAACATGAAACTTGTAAGGAACACCTTGACCTAGAACACGACCAAATATCAGAGCCATAGCCCTTGAATTGATATACCAAAATAGTGGTCAACAGAAACTTAATTCCTATGTATTTTTCTGTAAATTGCTGAACCATTTTTACTTAAATAAAATAAATGACCCCCCGTGCCTTGGGATCTAGTATTAGTGACAAACATGAAAATTGTAGGGAATATTTTTATCTAATTGGTACTAAAATATCATAAATTAAATCAATATCTAAGTGCTTCAAAATACTGTCGCAACTTTAAAACTAGCAATTAAATTTGTACTTAAAATTGGCTAAGTGTTTGAATAATGTGTTACTTATGAAGCTTGAGTGTGTAAACCTTATATGAACTTTGTAAGTAATTAGAGTATGAAAATGATGCTTTTGATGAGATGAACTCATACCAATGGTTCAAGTCCATGTTGCTTAAATTATGATTATGCTTCACATGTTTGCACTTAATGCTTTAGCAAGTTGTACCATGTGTCATGTCATGTTTATACACCATGCAATGATTAGTTGTACACAAGAGGCATATTGCACATTCATGGGCATTCCTACATTGCATCTTGGGTTATCAAAGTCCTTTGTACCTTTCAAATTGGGTTGGGAATCATTGTTTAGTGGTTGTGGGTCTAGGGTGCCCCTGGTTGCCATGTTTGAAAATGAAATTGGAGGTTTTTATTATAAAAAGGAGGTTTAGGCACCATGGGTTCGTCACTAGCTTTAATTTAGATCTTGGATTGATACTAAACGAGCATCCTAGTTTTTAATGTGGGTAACCCTATAAAGTCCCATCACGGCATTGATAATAAGTCCCTGAGGCGGCAATAATATAAAGTTCCATCACGGCATTGACAATAAGTTCCTGAGGCGGCAATAATATAAAGTCCCATCACGGCATTGACAATAAGTCCCTGAGATGGTAATAACATAAAGTCCCATCATGAGACGGCAACAACATAAAGTCCCATCATGGCATTGACAATAAGTCCATGAGGTGGCAATAACATGAAGTCCCATCACGGCGATGACAATAAGTCCCTGAGGCGGCAATGACAACAAGTCCCATCATGGCGATGACAATAAGTCCTCGAGGCGGCAATAATGATAATAAGTCCATACAAGTAATAGAAATAAGTCCCCTATAGTGGAACTCCTATTTTTATTTCTGGATACAAGTCGGGTTGGGCAACTGCATTGCATTCATCTGCATCACGCACTTGCACAATTGTTCTTATATATGGTTACCCTATTGAAAGTGATAAATTGTTTGTCTCTTTGGTCTTAAAATTTTATTGGGTATTATACGATATGTATTGTAGAACATCTTGTCGCGAGTTTGTTAGACGTTTTAGGAAATTTGCTTCTGGGCTCCGGCTCATGGCATTCGTACCACAGGTAAAGAAGAAGAATAGTTTGAGGAGGGTACGTTCGTAGGAGAAGAAAACCTCAAATAGCAGGGAGAGAGGCAAGAGTCGGTTAACCTCAACAGTGCCGCTTGAAGACGGAGGATATTTACTTTTTGATCTTTTTATTCAGTTTTCCACGGACATAATGTAACTTTTGTTAAGTTTTTTGGATGACTGTAATTATTAAGTATTTCAAACAAATTCTGAACCGTTAATGATGTAGTAACTATCTTATGTATCTATGAATGTTTGGCTAGAATATGTCCTTTATTTATAGTTACATATGTCCCGATATGCCCGGGGAATGGGGTGTCACAACAAAGGGTTTTCGAAAGCAACTTCCTTGTGACTCACACCGATACCACAACGAAAATCGAATACCAACTCCATACGAGTTACACAGTCTAGATGTCAAACGAATATAATCGATACTTAAGAACTTACCACATGAACAACACAGTCTGTCTAAAATGCATCCGTCGCTCAAGCAATTTTTAGTGTCAGCGGGACCAATTATTTCCACAAACTCCTTGGTACCCAAATTCTTGAATTGTTTAACTAAAGAGTTACTGGTCCTTTTGGCCCGTATTGTAATTTATTTTGCGTACCCGTCTTGTGTAGTTTGTTCTTCTCGAGAATCGTCATCCTTGTTCTAATCCAAAAACTTAATGCATTCTTGAACCTTCTACACCTTATCTCCTCATCAGGTATAAGCTGGGTGGCATATCATGACAACTCTGTAAATTTCATCTCGAATTTTGCTACAATCATCCTTCCTTGTTCCAGGTCGATGAATTCCTACTCCACCTCATGCTTGTAGTTTATGAGCTTGTGTACTACACGTTGAACGTTTTTTCAAAACGATCCCAAGTGATTCTCTAGGGTATGGGAGGTTCAACTCCTGGCACCAGCATCTTCATGAACCGTTTCATGGCTTCCCACCAGTGGTATGTTTCTCCCCTAAACATAAAAGCTATGAGGTCAAACCTATTCTTCGCATCTACCCCCAACTTATCTAGAATATGCATGGCATCTTTCAATCAGTTTTCTACTTCTGTAGGGCTAAGGGAACCGTTTCATGGCTTCCCACCAGTGGTTTGTTTCTCCCCTAAACATAAAAGCTACGAAGTCAAACCTATTCTCCGCATCTACCCCCAACTTATCTAGAATACGCATGGCATCCTTCAATCATTTCTCTGCTTCTGTAGGGCTAAGGGTTCCTATGAACTCCTTTGCATCCAGATCCTTAAAATTGTTTAATTAAGGGGTTACTGTTCCTCTCAGCTCGCATCGTGATCCAACTCGCGTTCTGTTCGGTCAA
This sequence comes from Heliamphora ciliata, assembly GCA_032360265.1. NCBI lineage: Eukaryota > Viridiplantae > Streptophyta > Magnoliopsida > Ericales > Sarraceniaceae > Heliamphora > Heliamphora ciliata. The sequence continues at coordinate 11,872 of JAUMHN010100344.1, forward strand.
TCTTACGATCGCCTCCAATATCCTAGCGGTTAGATCAGGTTCCTCCCGTCCCACTTGCGGAGATTCTTCTTGTCGTGCCTCATTATATTGGTTTCGGTTGAATGACGCTCCGTCCGAGTTTCTCCATACTATTTCCAATCGTAGGAAAGCTATAACTTAGGGCTCAACACAGGAGTCCAACTTATAGACATAAGGATAAGAACAAATTATCTACGAAAGGTTTTAATGACACAAGGTTCGTCCCCTTAATCTGATAACCCACTTAGACTTCGTAAAACGACATCAACATAAAGCCCCTCCCAGGTTATCTCCCCAATCTGATAACTTGCTTCGACTTCGCAAACTGATAGCAATGCAAGACCCCTCCTGGGTTATCTCCCTAATCTGATAACTTGCTTAGACTTCCAATTAGGACCTGCATTTGCAGAACGTATTTCCCAAATGAACCTCAATGCCAGTCAGTCAGATGCCCGAAGGCAAAGGTATGACAACCCCAAGCCTAAACCACTTTTCTCAACAGATCGTGAGATGACATGTTTAACCTACGGTTCACCACAGACCACACTCTAACAAGTCTACAGAACCTATAACCTAGAGCTCTGATACCAAAATGTAACACTCTGCTCCCGCAAGGCACCAAACTTGTACAAAAGGATGTGATTCTACCACAAACCGGCAGCCAAAGACAAAGACAAGAGATAAAGATTTTAATTAACCAAACAAGAACTTCTAAGCAACCACAACACTTTAATGTCAAAAGAGGTATACATGAGTCACTAGGGATTCGCCATTCCAAGGGTATACATTACTTTTAAAACATCAAAAACCTCTAGGGTTATACATGAAGCTCTATCAAAACTAAAAACTAAACAAAAGAAAACTGAACCAAAACAACTCGACGACGCCTGCGGTGGACCAACTCCTAACCGTTCCTGGTATTTGCAACCACAGAGGTTACAAGAGAACGCACTTAGCATATCATGAACAAAAAAGAAAATTACTTAGTTAAGGATAACTGAAAACTCTTTCTAAAAATAGTTCATCACATTTTCCACAAAAATATAAGAACTGACGCATTAGCTTGAACATGAAAATATCACAGATTATACAGAACCTTCTCAGTATTGTAAACAAAAATACGTTCTTGGCTCAACCACCACAAATTTAAAATGCATGACCACTTTCTCAAATCTAGACTCAAACACCAATAATGTCTAAGTAGTCGTCAACCTCACGACCAGGAGTTCCGACAGTACCGTAACCTCAATTAGTAATGCACGGATAGCAATGTGATGGAATGAGGGCTACTCTCTACCAAGCACGAGTGATATGTGCTAAAACCTTGAACTCAGCCCAAAAGCCTTAAAGGTAAAAACCCCCGCTTAACGGGAAACCTCCCATAAAGGGACAAATGAAAAACCCATAGTTGGGTAACCTCTCTCATAACGGGATATAAAAGACCGAAAACCCTTGTAACTTGGCACTTTAGAATAACCACACAACATTAACCATACTTTCATAGTAACATCATGCTAGCTCAAAATATCATAGATAGCATACTTGAATTAAAAACATTATGGCTTTTGAAAACAACAGGTTCATGCGATCGTCAAACTGGTCGTAATTCAAAACATATGCTTCAAAGCATTTTCATGCATCATTTAAATAAAGTTTAGTTCAAGATAATGGAGAAGCACTCTCACCTTATCTTATATGCATATGGACCGAGCCTTTTTCAACAAGCTAAGCTTGCTCCTCGGGTAATAAAACTTCCATGTCTAGCAAGCAAACATGACTTAACCGTCAACACGGAGTTCTACCCCTCTTAGAACATGAAGTACTAAAACGATTCTAACCATCTAATATTTTCTTGATTTTAGGGACCATGGTTAATTTCTTTTTAGGTTTAAGGGGTACTACGCACTTGCCCAATCCTTCACTTGTTTAAGGATTTAACTTAGCCAATTATTACTCTCTCCCAATCATTAAATTTTAAAATATCGTACCATTTTGAGGTACTTAGACTTGGAGTTGAATTATGATTTTTTGGTGACAATTTAGATTAAAATATTATCTATAACTTTTATGTTTTATACCAAGGCCAAAACCTAAGGCAACTAGATGAAAAACTTGACGATTCAGCACTTGCTCAGAGAATTGGTCAGAAAAATGACTCTGTTGGTCTCAGTTTTGGGGTATCAGATCAAGTCCAAATGAGCCCATTTTGGAGTATGTTCTAGATCAACATTTCGCCAACAAGTTTCATGTTTTGAGCTAAGGATAGTTGTTTGGAACAAGTTAGACTTGTTGGCCATTTTAGAAAATAGGTTCTGTCAGCCGCCAAAACTCAACAGAGCTGTTTTTGGACGGAGGGTTTAAAATGGTTTTGGGGAATCATCCCAAGGATTTAAGGTTTGATTTTTTATAAGAAAGTATTTCAATATGTTAGCTACAAAGTTCATGTAAACCACGTTCGGAATAGATCACTGAAAATAGGGGATTTGGGCTACATAACAATATGTGATAGAAGTGTCCCTTGAGGGCCAAAACACAACAGATAGTTTCAAAGGGGTTTTGACCTATCCAAACTCATTATCTAACGTTCATTTTTTGTGTATAGCTAGATATACATGTTTTCTACAACTTTCATGTTTTGTCCAAAACTAGGATCCCATTTTATACTAGGGTTTTTAGGTTTGCATTGTTGACTGGTCTGAAACCAACACACTTTGGTAGAATTACAATATCTCGAGTTCTATTTACACAAATGAGTTCAAACTAATTTTGAATGAAAGATAACATAGGAACCTAGGTCTGGATATAAAGAACATGCTTATATCATTTTTCTAAATTGAGTTATGATATTCCAAAGATTAGGGTAAAAAGCTCAAAAAGCCTAAAACTCAGGCCTATTTTTGTTCTAGCCTCTTAGTGTCATGTCTGTGACTTTTTGACCCATCTTCTTTGTATAAATGTGTTGTACTCTAATATATCAATGTTCTAGAGCTTATAGTAGTCATGGAACCCATGAAAAAATTCACACCAACTCACAACTTCAACAGTCATACCAAACAGCCCCAAAAACCAACCATGACGTCTTTATTTTTGAGTTTTCGGTTCTTGATCTTTGGTTTGTGTTTCAAAATAATAAAAGGGGTATTTGATATGTATAAAATCAAAAGTGTTAGAGCCTTGATTACCTTGTTTATAAGTTTTTTCTTGGTAATGGAAAACCTTGAACTTAGCTTTCAAGCTTCATGGATCCTCCTCCTTTCTTTTTTCTTTCTTCTCTTTTCTTTTTCTTCTCTCTCTCTCTCTCTCTCTCTCCCTCTCTCTATGCACAAAATTATGAAGAAAAAGGGTGGGTTGGGTCTCTTTTTATAGCCAAAAGTTAAATAGGAAGCTTCCTTAGAAGTTTCCTTAACCGCGTGTTAACTAACCTTAGTTACTTTAAACTTAACTTGAGTTTGTGAAACTTGCTCACCAAGTTTTGACACATTCTCCAAGGTTAGCCACTTGAGTGTATATAAATACATATATATATATATCAAAATAATTTTGTTTATTTAATTGTAGAAGAAAATTCAAATATTTTCACATTGGTTCGTTTCTTAACTTTTCGAGCATAACTCTTATCTTAAATGACTTGAATTTATAACTTTGAATTCTTATCCTGAACATTAGGGTTTTACTACATGCTTGTGTCGTTCCCACTCTGCCCCGGGTCTAGGGCTCGAAAAGGTTAAACGGTCGGGCTGGTTCTTCTTACTGAACTTGGGTTCGAGATTTCATTTCTTTTGAGATGTTCTTTCTTTTTTATTCATATCTTGAGTTCAGGTTATTACAGATAGACTTGAGGTCAGTATACCATCAATTGAAAGTGTAGAAGTCTGATATACCAAAGACTTCCTTTAGGACCTATTACGAGCATTATGAGTTTGTGGTGATGCCTTTCAGGATAACGAATGCGTCAGTTATATTTATGAACCTGATAGATCGGGTGGTCAAAAGCTTTATAGACCAATTTGTAATTGTGTTGATAAACGATATTCAGTTATATTCTTGGAATGAAGAGGAATACAAAAAATATTTGAAGATTTTTTGTAGATCCTGAGGAAACACAAGTTGTATGTAAAATTCAAAAAGTGTGAGTTTTGGTTGGATCGAGTGGTGTTGTTGGGTATGTTATATCTGGAGGGCGAATACAAGTGGACCCAATGAATGTGGAAGGGGTAGTCATTTGGAAAAGGCCAACTAGCTAGACTGAGATACGAAGATTTTTGGGGTTAGTTGGTTATTATCGACGTTTTATTCGGGATTTTTCCCTGATTGCAAAATTCTTGACTCGGTAAACTCAGAAGAATGTCAAGTTTGGATGATCCGACAGATACGAACGAAGTTTTCAAGAGTGAAAGTCCAAACTGGTGTCAGCACCTATGCTTACCCTTCCGTCAGGCACCGAGGGCTTTGTTATATATAGTGACGCGTCACACCAAGGCTTGGGTTGCGTATTGATGCAACATAGGAAGGTTATCGCCTTTGCGTATAGACAATTAAAATTTCATGAGAAGAATTACCCTGCCCACAATCTAGAGTTAGCTGTAATCATTTTCGTGCTCAAGATATAGAGACAATATTTGTACGACGTCCCTTGTGAGATCTTTACGGATCATTAGAGTTTGAAGTATATTTTCACCCAAAAAGAGCTAAACTTGAGGTAAAGGAGATGGATGGAGTTAATTAAAGATTATAACTGCATGATTCACTATCATCTGGGGAAGGCTAACGTCGTAGTAGATACCCTAAGTCAAAAATCATTGGGGAAAATTAGCACATCTACGAGCAGTACGAGCTGGTACATTTTGTGAAATGCGAATGCTTAGAACCCATCTTGCCATAGAAAAGAATGGAGGCCTATTAGCAACTCTGAGCATAAGACTAATTTTTTTTTTGATCAAATTCGAGCAGCTCAATCGGCGGATAATCAAGTGGTCAAGATAAGGGTGAAAATAATGGCTAAAGGGAATACATAATTTGAAATTTGAAATGACGTGTTGTGGTTTGGTCACAGATACTATGTGCCCAATAAAAGGGAGTTGAAGAGGCAAGTCTTAGACAAAACTCATAACTCAACATATACCATGGACCTGGGAAGTACAAAGTTGTATAGAGACTTAAAGGAAATATATTGGTGAAGTAAGATGAAGGACGTAAAGAATTTCGTGACAAGATGTTTAGTATGCCAGCAAGTTAAGATTGAACACCAGAAGCCAACATGATTATTACAACTGCTACCAGTACCCGAGAGGAGGTGGGAACATAATACCATGGATTTCGTAACCGAACTCCCTCGAACACCCAAGGGGAGTGATGCTATTTGGATAATTGTGGATAGGTTGACGAAGTCAGCTCACTACCCACCAATAAATATGACGTATTCTGCGGATCGTTTTGCACGACTTCATATCGATGAGATCGTTAGGCTACATAAAGTACCAGTTTCTATAGTATCGGACAGAAACCCACGTTTTACGTCTTGGTTTTGGCTAAGCTTACAAGAAGCATTGGGGACTACTTTAAAGTTTAGCACGGCTTTCCATCTACAGACTGACGATCAATCGGAGAGAACAATTCAGACCTTAGAAGATATGCTTAGAGTATGCGTTCTAGACTTTGCTGGAAGCTAGGAGGAACATTTATCGTTGATCAAGTTCGCATATAACAATAGTTTTCAGACAACTATAGGGATGGCCCCATACGAAGCATTGTATGGTAGGAAATGTTGAAACCCAATTTGTTGGAAAAAAGTCAGAGAGAGGAAGTTGTTTGGACCCGAGATAGTTCAAATTACAACTGATAAGATTAAGTTGATCTAAGAGAGTTTGAAGCAATTGCAAGATAGGTAGAAGAGTTGTGCAGATAATCAGAGATGTGACTTGGAGTTTGTAGTGGGGGACCGCATATTCTTAAAGATACCACCATGGAAGGGTATGATTAATCCAAAAGAATTTTGCCTGGTAAGGGTGTGTGTGTAAGTCCTACAAAGGTATTGTGTGAAGCACAGTAAGGGTGAGGGTTGGTCTTCAAAGGCATTGAGTTGTAGCTCCTTTTAAGGGTAAGTGTTTGCCTTTAATGGCATTTTGAATTGTTATATAGAGTTGTGTGTTAGAAACTTCTAGTCTGAACTGTGGCTGTGGCATTAAAGCTTTATCATGAGAAATATCCACATCTCTTCGAGCAAGGTATAAAAATTCTGCGGCGGACGAAATTTCTTAAAGGAGGGTAGATTGTAATAACCCAAACTCAAAGATACGAATAGAAAAGAAAGAATATCTCAAATGAAACGAAATCTCGAACCTAAGTTCGATAAGAAGAACCAGCTCGACCGTTTAACCTTTCGAACCCGAGACCTAGGACAGAGTGGGAACCACACAAGCATGTATTAAAACTCTAATGTTAAGGATAAAAATTCAAAGTTATATAAGTCCAAGTTTTTTAAGACAAGAGTTAAGCTGGAAAAGTCTTAAAAACCTAAATTTTGACACATGGATACCCTAAATCAAGAATTTCTACTAGTAAAATTAAGTAGCAAAGGACAAAATAATATTAAAAATGACAAAAATACCCCTTAGTGGCCGACCACCGTGGGAATAGTGCTAAAAAGTGACATTTTGCTTTCTTTTTAGCTAAAAATGATGACAAAGGTATTAAGTTAAGTATTATGATGATCTAATACTTATTGAACAAGTAATATACATAATAATATAGTGCTATAGGATAACAAAAGCAAACAAACTATTATTGAAGTTCGTACAAAACAAAATAAGTCAAAAAGTCAGATATTGCCAAAATAGCTTAATTTGACTTAAAAGACTACATCTATTTAAGCAATTGCAATGGGAGCTATGATAATTCATGAAAATACTATATTTTGCGTAAACATACTAAAATAATAGGTCTCAGTAGGAAAAGACAACAAAAGGATATATCAAATTGACTTTTAAAGTATTTTCTTCACAAAAGGGCACATAAATTAATGCAAAACTCCTTGATTGATGTGGGGTTAGATTTTTGTCTATCCAATCTGATATGTCTCTCTCCAAACTTGTACCAAATCACATCACCCATGTGAACGAGAAGAAAATGGACTAAAAGTGTGATCATTTTGTTCCCTTAAGTTTTTCCTATATAAACAAAGCCAAACATCACTCCTCCCTTTCATTATTTTTGTCCAAGTGAGGTGAGAGACCAGCTTTCCATTATTTTTTAGTGTTCTTGAGGTGTTCCACAAGTTTGAGAGAGAAAAGAGGGAGAAGAAAAGAAGAAAGGAAGAAAGGAAGAAAGGAAAGAGAAATCAAGGAGAGGAGTTTTTCAAAAGCTAAGTTATTCCTTGCCACCATCCCTTGAGCTCTCAAACAAGTAAAATCTCTAAATCTTATATCTAATATCCCTCAAAATATGCCCCAACACATTCCTTTAAACATTCTAAGAATCGAGAACTGAAATCAAATTGAAAAGGCGTCGTAGTTGGAGATTTGGGGCTGTTATGTTTATGGGGGATATGAGATGTTGTTGTATGTTATTATCTTTGAGTTTGATGACCTATATGTGTGCTTGAGCCTTGGTATTAATGTCTAAAACACAAGAATGCAAAGAAATGGAACAAAAACTTGGCATGACATAAGTAGAAGACTTGGACCCTAAGAGACTTCATTTTTTAGAACAATGATGTTTTTGCCATGAACTTTTGAATGCCATAACTCAATGTACAAAATTGATCTAAGCATGTTCTTTATGTCCAAATTTATCCTTTTGTGTTATCTTTCATCCAAAGTTAGTTTCAACTCATTTGAATAAGTAGAACTCGCGATATTGCAAGTTTACCATAGTGTCGTTTTTCGACTAGTCAACAACACCGACCTAAAAACCCTAGTTTGCAATGCGATCTGAACTTTGGTCAAACCATAAAAGTTGTAGATAACATGTGTATCTATCTATCCACCAAAATGGAGCACAAAATATTGAGTTTGGATAGGTCAAAAACCCTTTTAAAGTCTCTATTGAGTTTCATCCCTCTAGGGACACTTCTATCACATATTTTTGTGTAGCCCAAAACTCTAATTTTTAGTGACCTAAGTGGTCTTCATGAACATTGTAGATAACATATTGAAGTACTTGCTGTGCAAAATAAGACCTTATAGCCTCAGGATGATTCCCCAAAACTGTTTCAAACCCTCTGTCCAAAATCGGCTCTGCTAAGTTTTAGTGGCTGACAGACCCTATTTTCTAAAATGGCTAAAAAGTCCAACTTGTTCCAAACAACTACCCTTAGCTCTAAATATGAAACTTGTAGGGGACATGTTGAAATAGAACATACTCAAGAATGGGATCATTTGGACTTGATATGATACCCCTAAATTGAGACCAACTGAGACACTTTTTTGACCAATTCTCAGAGCAAGTGCTGAATTGTTTTCGTTTCCGTCAAGTTTTTCACCCATTTGTCTTAGGTTTTGGCTTTGGTGTTGAACATAAAAGTTGTAGGGAATGTTTTAATCTAAATTATTACCAAAAATCATAATTCAATTCCAAGTCTAAGTACCACAAGATGCTACGGTACTTTAAATTTTAAGGATTAGGAGAGTGTAATAAATGGTTAAGTTAAATCCTTAAACAAGTGAAGGATTGAGTAAGTGCGTAGTATCCCTTAAACCTAAAAGAAAAGTAACCATGGTCCCTAAAAAATAAAGAAAATATTCAATGGTCATAATCATTTTAGTACTTCACGTTTTAAGAGGGGTAGAACTCTGTGTTGATGGTTAAGTCATGTTTGCTTACTAGGTATGAAAGTTTTGTTACCCGAGGAGCAAGCTTAGATCGTTGACAAAGGCTCGGTTCGTATGCATATAAGATATGGTGAGAGTGCTTGGCCATTATCTTGAACTTGAATTTATATAAATGATGCATGAAAATGCTTTGAAGCGTATGTTTTGAATTATGACCAGTTTAACGATCGCATGAACTTGTTGTTTTCAAAAGCCATGATGTTTTTAATTCAAGTGTGCTATCCATGATATTTTGAGCTAACATGATGTTACTATGAAAGTATGGTTAATGTTGTGTGGTTGTTCCAAAGTGCCAAGTTACAAAGGTTTTTGGTCATTTATATCTCGTTATGAGGGAGGTTACCCAACTATGGGTGTTGTTTGCCCCCATGGGGGAGGTTTCCCATTACGTGGGGATTTTTTCCTTTAGGGGTTTTGTGCTGAGTCCTAGGTTTTAGTACATACCACTCAAACATGGTGGAGAGTGGCCCTCGCTCCATCATATTGCTATCCGTGCATTGTGAATTGAGGTTACGGTACTGTCGGAACTCCCAATCGTGAGGTTGACGACTACTTGGACATTGTTGGGGTTTGAGTCTAGATTCGAGAAACTGGTCATGCTTTTTAAATTTATGGCGGTTAAGCTAGGAATATATTTCTTTTTGCAATACTGAGAAGGTTTTGTCTAATCTGTGATATTTTTATGTTCAAGCAAATGTATCAATTTCTATATTTTCGTGGAAAATGTGACGAACTATGTTTAGAAAGAGTTTTCAATTATCCTTAACTAAGTAATTGTATTTTCTGTTCATGATAATGCTAAGTGTGCTCTCCTATAACCTCTGTGGTTGCAGATACTAGGAACGACTAGGAGTTGGTCCACCACAGGCGCCGTTGAGTAGTTTTGGTTCTAGTGTTGGGAATCGTTTTGGTTCGATTTTCTTTTGTTTAGTTTTTAGTTTTGGTTGCGTTTCATGTATAAGACCCTGAAGTTTTTTTTTATTTTTTAGAAGTAATGTAAGCCCTTGGGATGGCGAATCCCTAGTGACTCATGTATACCTCTTTTGACATTAAGGTGTTGTTGCTGGTTAGATGTTCTTGTTTGGTCTCTTAATATCTTTATCCCTTATCTTTCTCTTTGGCCACCAGTTTAAAGTGGGATCACATCCCTTTATTCAGGTTTGGTGCCTTACGGGAGCGAGGTGCTACAAGATATCACACCAAGAAAAGCTAAGAAGCTCCAATCAACCCTCAAAACCCAAACCCTAGCTCTCATTTCTATTCTAGAGAGAGAGAGAGAAATGAAAGGAATGAGAAGAAAGAGCCCAAACGCAATTTTTAAAGTCTGCTCGCTGATAGTCTGCTCAAGTAAACCCCATACCACTCGAACAGTCCCAGCTTCCCCGAACTCTCAGCTATCTGTTTGCTCGAGCGGTCAAAACTGGGTAGAAACCCCGACCAAAAGCTAAAACTGAACCAAACATAAGCCGAGAAACTCACAACAATGCTCTCATGCATTACCCAACATTTAACCACTGTTAGCAAACTTATATAGGACAAAGTTTTAATTCTTATACATGATCTACACATTTAACCATTCCCACTGAACATAACATATTCGTTTTCATTAACACAAGGAAATAACAAGGGACAGGGTCCGTACAACCTCCCCAAAATTATACATGCATCAAGAACTAAACAACTCGGGGTAGTTTTTACGAACTTTTGATTCTCGCTCCCACATGGCTTCTTCAATGCCGTGATGAAGCCATAACACCTGCACATACTGAATGGTTCTCCCTCATAAGACTTATCCTCAGGCGTCAAGAATTCTCACCGGTCTCGTCGTAGGTATCATCATTTTTAACCCTCAACTCCATCCAATCAAAAATGTGGGATGGATCTGGCTCATACTTACGTAACATTGATACGTGAAAAACATTATGCGTGGAGGCTAACTATGGTGGTAAGGCTAGGCAATAGGCCACTTCTCCAATCTTATCAAGGATCTCAAATGGCCCGATGAAACGCAGCGATAACTTCCCACTCTTACCAAATCTCATTAATCCCTTTCGTGGTGAGACCTTCAAAAACACATGGTCTCCCACCTCGAACACTAATGGTCTCCTCCTCTTATCTGCATAACTGTTCTGATGGATTTGAGCGGTCACCAAACGCTTACGGATCACGATGATCTTTTCTATGATTTCGCACACAAGCTAGGGCCCTAACACGGTTGTCTCACCAACGTCGGTCCAACAAACGAGTGACCTGCAAGGTCTACCATACAATACTTTATAAGGCGCCATCTCAATGCTCGACTAATAACTATTGTTGTAGGAAAATTCTACCAACGACAAATGATCCTCCCATGACCCCCAAAAGTCTAAAACACATGCTCGCAACATATCCTCAAGTATCTGAATGGTGCACTCTGATTGAGCATCCACATGGGGGTGAAAAACAATACTAAGAAGTAGGCTCGTCCCCATAGCTAACTGCAAACTCTACTAAAAACATGACGTGAAATGAGCATCTCGGTCGGAGACAATGGAAACTGGCACTCTTTGGAGTCTAACAATCTCACTTATATAAAGCTTGCTAAGCTTATCAACTGAATCCGTCATGCGAATCAGTAGAAAATGTGCTGACTTGGTCAATTTTTTCACCACAACCCACATGACATCATACCCCCTCGGCGACCTCGGAAGGCCCGAAATGAAATCCATGGTGATGTTCTCCCATTTCCACTCTAACACTGGCAACAGTTGCAACTGACCCGTTGGTTTCTGATGCCCGGCCTTCACTTGCTGACAAGTGAGACAACACAAGACAAAAAGTGCAACATCTTTCTTTATACCCCTCCCCCAAAACTGCCTATGTACTTTATGATACATCTTGGTGCCACCCGAATGCACTCCTAAGTGTGAGTGATGAAACTCACAAAGCACGTCTCCATGAGATGCTTCTAGCACAAAGATTCTCCCCACAAATCTCAGACTCTGATCAGAGTGGATAGCCCACTCCTTGGCGTCCTCGCCACTCAAGACTTGCCCTTGAAACATCAAACTCTCTGCATCCGACCATTGTGCCTCAACAACGTGGTGAACAAGGGTGGGTTGAGAAACCACCGTGAACAAGGTAACACACTCACTGAACATTCTCAAACGAAGGTCATACTCTCCGACCTCCCCCAGCATAGTCCACTCCCTAATGGCCACGCGAGCTAACATGAGCAAAGACTTCCGACTAAGGGCATTGGCCACCACAGTGGCCTTGTCCGGATGATACTGTAGATCAAAACCATAATCTCCCAAGAACTCGATCCATCTCCTCTGGCGTAAATTTAGATCCTTCTACGAAAACAAGTACTTCAAACTCTTATGGACCGAGAACATTTTGAAGCGTTCTCCATACAAGTAGTGTCTTCAGGTCTTTAGAACAAAAACCACTACCACGAGCTCCAAATCATGTGTAGAGTAGTTCTTCTCATGAACCTTCAACTGCCTTGATCCATACGCCACCACCTTACCCAGTTGCATTAACACGTAACCTAACCCCTCGTGCGATGCATCGTAATAAACGGCATAACTAAGTCCTCTCTCCGATACAATCATAATAGGAGCACTAGTCAACCTTGTCTTCAATGTCTGGAAGGCGAGTTCACAATTGTCGTTCCACGCGAACTTGATTCCTTTCCGTGTAAGGCGTGTTATAGGCGTTGCAAGCCTAGAGAAGTCTTTTACAACTTGATGGTGGTAACCTTCCAATCCCAAGAAGCTCTGAATTTCAAACACATTTTTCGGTCTTTCCCACTCCATCACAGCTTCGATCATGGATGAATCCACTACCACTCCATCTCCCGAAACTACATGTCTCAAAAACTTCACCTTCGACAACCAAAATTCACACTTATCGTACTTGGAATATAATTGATGTTTCCAAAACAACTGTAACGAAATTCGAAGATGCTCCCTGTGCTCCTCTTCTGATGATGAGTAAATCAAGATGTCATCCATTAACACTACCATGAATCGATCAACGTAAGGGTGAAAGATACGGTTCATAAGGTCCATAAACATTGCCAGTGCATTAGTCAGTCTAAAAGGTATGACTAGAAACTCAAAATGTCTATAACGGGTACGAAAGGCCGTCTTCGGAATGTCTTCCTCCATGACACGTAATTGGTGATAACCCGATCTCAAGTCGATCTTCGAGAAACAACACGATGTTGGAACGCAGAAGAAAAAATTAGAACCGGCGTCGTGACCGTAAAAAATGGCGCGTGCATTTTTCATGAAAAACGATAATATTAAACTGATATATTGTTATTAAATATACCTTCAAGAAACTTGTTC
>JAUMHN010100451.1:0-12527 GCA_032360265.1 Heliamphora ciliata
TAGAAATTGCATGCCATAGGATTTAGAATTTTTCTTTTGACACTTATTTGTTTTGGAGTGTTATGTACATATTTTATATATTTTCTATTCTTGATTTCGAATATTCTCTCTTCACTCTCATTTTCTCTATTTGCATGTATTTAAGAAATCATATTAAAGAACCAATGATGATTAGTAGAGGCCAACCTTACGTTTGGGTGAACGAGGTGCCTAACACCTTCTCCGATTCGTACCTTAGCCCCCGAACCTCTTTCTCTGGTTAAACGCTTTTAAGATCAGTAGCCATTTTTATTTTTCTTAATTTTTCTCAAAAACTAAGTAGCGACTCTATTTTCAACAAAAAGGGATTTTTAAATTTTGATTTTCAAGGTGTTAAAAAAAAATTTTAAACATTCTTTGAATTTCTTATTTTTGAACATTTTTCAAAACAATCCCTAAATCCCAAAACTACACAGACCAATGGAGCATTGAGTCAACAAACAAGAACGTCAAGAAGATCTTGCAAAAGATGATCAACTTACATAAAGATTGGCCGGAATATCTACCATTTGCACTTTGGGGATACAGGACGTCGATCAGAACTTCAACTGAAACTACGCCACACTCTTTAGTGTACGGAATGGAAGCCGTGCTTTCCATTGAGGTAGAAATCCCTTCGCTAACAGTGCTGGCTGAGGCCAGTATTTCAGAAGCAGAATGGCAGAGGAACCGAATGGAAGAGTTGCTCTTGTTTGATGAAAGAAGGCTGCAGACTCTGTTTCATGTACAAGGATACCAAAGGAGGATAGCTCAAGCATTCAATAAAAAGGTCAAGACTCAGGATTTCAGAGAAGAAGAACTGGTTTTTAAGAAAATCAAAGCTCCTATCTTTGACCCGAGAGGCAAGTTTAAGCCAAACAGATCCGAACCGTTTCTCATCAAAACTATCATGACCGGTGGTATAGTTATCATTATGAATTTAGATGGTAATGTATTCTCCACACTAGTAAATCTTGATCAGCTCAAAAATTACTATCCTTGAAGTAAAAATAAAGATAAAATAAAAGCTCACTGAGTTGGAAATTGAAAAGGCAACTCAAGCAAAAATTAGAGCAGCCCACAAGATCGAAAACCCGAAAGGGCGACCTTGGCAAAATTTAGGACATCATAAAAGGAGAGCGTCAATACCTGAGAGTAAACTAAGCCCGAACTACGTCAAGACCTGATTCCATTTTCTTGGAATACGTTGGCAGCTTCTTTTAAGAAGTCCGGCCATTTTCTTTGTTTTTAACTATCTTTGAATTTGAGTAATAATCAATGCAAATTTATCTTTGAGTTTTAATTATAAAGTCATTTAATTGCAACAATTGAAACACTCTGGATAATTTTGAACCTTCTTAAAACATACTGTGGAATTTTCATTAATTTAGTTTCAGATTACAAGGTTTTGAAAATAAAAGGGAGGGCGCATAAGTCCCAAACTCTATAAACAAAATAAAAAAGAAAACTATGAAATCTTTAAAACAAAGAAGGAGGCCGCAAGTCTTCCTCCTTTTTACTGCTTGTTTTCTTCTTCTTTATCTTTCTTCTCTCTATGCTGCATCAGCCATGTCTTGTGCTCAGCAGAAAGATCGAGACACTACAGCTCCTGCATCTCCATCTGTGAATGAGATGGCCAGGAATCCTAATATAATGCTAAAAATGGGGCCCACAGAGCAGATGAAAATAAACGATCTCAGATACCGTGAAGGATGATCTAACTGCGATCGAACTACCACATGATTTGATGAGGATAATAGAAAATAGTCTGACGCAAACCAATCAACAAAACACCAGGGTGATCCATGGTAGTCAGAGTCATGGCAAGAATTAGCCACCAGGGGCACTGCCAAGTGATATTTGGGCCAGTCAAAAATGAGAGGTATTGTTGCTAGGGTGTCTCGGTGTTGCATATCTGATAGTAAGGGCGGTAAAGAAAAGCTGCAGCATTGTGTCTGTTAGTAGGTGATTTTTGTATGAGATTCACCTTCTCCATCAGCCAGATCTGCAAAAGAGCGATAGAAAAATGTCAGAGAAAAGTCGTGCAAAGAAATAAAATAGATTCAAGGGAGACCTCAGATGACTGACGAGGATTACAAGATGAACGGAGGATATGATGATGAGCCCTTGGAACCCGAGCCTAAATTAGATGTAGTGGTAGAAGAGGACCGGTCGGGGAGAAAAGAGGGCTAGCCCGAAGGACGTCAAAGTAAATGACAAAATATGAGCATACAAAAATTTTGAGTACGATTTGGCATGAATGCACCTGTCATGGTTGAGTTGGGGTGAAACGGATCTCCTTGACGGCACATCAAAAGGCCCCCAATAAAAGCCCAGAGGATGGACAAACTGATCATTGAAGACTCGTGGAAGAGGCAAGTGAAAAGTGGTATCATAGAGACGTTGATAAAGGGACTCCAGTAGGGAAAGGCACACTTCACGGTCCGCTGATGTCCATTTGATGAAAGTTATGAGGACTGGAAAGTGGATGAATTAATCGTTGAAGACTCGTGAAACAGCATAGGGGAGGCAGTTATCAGGGGCAGTGTGTTTTTGGCAGATAATGTAAAAGGTGTTTAGCTTACCTGAAGAAGCAAGGGGCTGCTAGCAAAAGTAGTGGTCTCACCACGATGAACAGCATCTAGACCCAACAGTGTCTCGGCTAAGACCAGTGGTACGAAGTCCTTTTTCATCCACATCTGACCTGCTATGTCAACCAGTGCGCAACTAACTCGCCCGTTAGAGGGGATGAGAAGATACTAAGCAAGAAGACAAAAACAAAGGGCATAACGACACCACAGCTGAAAGTCGAGGTCGCTAAGGTCGCCAGTAGGACGGAACCTATCAATGAGCCAAAGAATGTTAAGGTAGTCACCCGATGTCAGAAGAGACGCTTCCATTCTAGACAATCCACAGAGTTGCATCACCTGCTGTCGAACCTAAAGGAAGAAAGTGGGAACAACTACGGAGCTTCATGGAGTCAGGTCCAAGATAGCAGTAAATTCCTCCAAAGTGGGGCATAGCTCCTCAAGGCCGAACCAAAAGACATGGGACTGCAGATCCCATAGTTGAGTAGCAACTTTCAATAATGGTCCATCAATCTTTATGGCCATTAGAGAAAATAAGGAGTTGATACCGAAAAGAGCAAAGTTCAAATGTTCGATATGGGAGAATGCCTTAATCCATACAGAAAGGGGATTAGCCATCTGAGTGAGAATAACAAAAAATAGGGCCTCCAGGGTTGTATTTATAAGACATGAAAAGGCTTAAAATCAAAAAAGTAGTGAAAAGTACAATAAATATGGCGACCGCCACCTTGGAGTGAGCGACCGCCAACTTGAAAGGACACCGTACAACGACATCATCCATTTGATTAGGCGACCGCCAAGTTAGATGTGGCGACCGCCATGTTGGATTATGGCGACCACCATGTTAAAAGGTGGCAGGCATGTATTAGTTTCTGGTTTCTGCATTCTGTGTAAGTTTTGACATTTGTATCATGCATCCAAGATAGTTTGAGCAGCAAATAAAGAAAAATCATACAACAGATAAACATATAAAGAAATAAATTGCATGAAGGCCCAAAAATGCATCAGGAAATAGCAAGATATAGCATAATATAAACTGGGGCACCCAGACCCAATAACCAGTAAACAGGGGCATGCAGGCCCATAAATGTATCAAATTGGGGCACACGTGCCCATGAAAACCAAATGTATCAAAGTAAGTATATCAGAATGTATCATAAAATAAATGAAACTGGGGGAGAAGCTCTCTCTCTCTCTCTCTCAAATATGCCTCGAGCGGACCCGACGGGCGGAAGGACCGACCTCGTCCGAGCTAACGTCCTCAAAGAGCCTCTCAGCGTCGTCGCTGTCATCACCATCACTGTCGGAGGAAGATGATATGGCTCTAGAGCGACTCCTGACAGAAGACATGGATCCAATAGAGTGAACTCTGAAAGAAGTAGCACGGGATCCACAGCCTCGAGCTAGGGCTAGGACTAGAGCAGGAGAAGGAATGGGAGCCTGCTGCTGGATGATAACAGCAGGTGGTATTGGAGGTTGTCGAAAGAAAAGATAGACTCGTAACAGAATAAGTAAAAGAAGATGCAGAAAAGCTAAAAGAAGATATAAGACACTCACAATGGCCATCGGTGTGAAAGTGATGCTGGCTGCTCGCATAGTGGCATCCATCTGTCGGACCAGCGTCCTTAGGCCGGTAACCATCAGCATCGTGCGGTCTAACCAAGCCTGTTCAATCTGCAAAGAATAAAAGAGAACAGTTCATGAAAACTAGACAAGTAAAAAAAAGGTAAGTAACTAAAGGAAATGTGGACGATAAACCTGGCCGATCTCAGCCCTAAACTCTGACGGTGGTGGAATAGGAACCGGTAGAGGAAAAGGAAAGCCATATGCCACGGTCTGGACATCCCATGGAATCTCTGGGCCCCTATCTCTCCAGCTGCATCATCATCATCAGCAGCAGCATCTCCAGCAGCACCGGCATCAGCAGCCTTTCGTGCCCATCCTCTCCTCCTACCACCAGGGCCAGCCGGGCCGGGTCCTAGTGGCCTAGCAGATGTGCATGGGCCCAGGCTGTGTAGTCCCCCTCTGGCACTAGCAGCTCCGAGGAGTGGGTCCCCACCATCTCCAGGAGCAAGTTGACTCGACCCATGAGATCGGTCCAACGCATGGGTACTGAAGGGACCACCGGTATCCTAAAGTGATCGAGGCCGAGTAACTGGCAGACCACTCACTCCCCAAGATAGTACTTCTGACCGAATGGACCCTCCAACAGGATCTGCCTCGAGGTAAGATCCCGACTGCGCATCAAATCTATGCTGGCCTGATCCTCCACTCCTTGCCAGACGTCCTAGTAGACCTGTAACAATTCAAAGTACAGTGCAATGCAATGAACAGTGAGCAGTGAATACAATACAGTATGATAATCAGTATGTAGTGATCCGTGTGAAGAACAAAGAACAGAAACAGTGCGGTGCAGTACAGTACAGTGCAGTGGATAGTATGATACAGAGAGCAGTAAGTAATAAGTGATACCTGGTCGGGGGTCAGTCGGTCCAATGATACTCGAAAGCGGTCAATGCCCTTCCCCCCAGTCTTCTTCCCCTTTAGGCGTCGGGACCATCGGGCCGCTCGGAGAATGACTAGAGGGTCTGCTGAGGAGTTCACCAGGACGTGAAGCCCGAGGAACTCAAAGGTACACAGCTGTAAAGGAAAGATGTTAACAAGCTGAATAATGGATGATAGATAGTAAAATGAATGAAAAAGTGCAGAAACTAAATCATACCTCCCAGACCCTCTATTATCCCCCTATGCTGAGCTCCTGGAGGAACTAAGTCAGAGTCTACATGAACCCGTAGAGGGTAGCGATAGCAGCTCCCCCCAATCATATGAAGTAACCCGGTCAAGACGGGCGAGGGCACCCAGGTAGTGCAAATGGACAGTATTCTCCTTGTTCGAGAACAAGGAGGTACCAAGCATATACATCAAAAAGCCCCAGGCAACCCACTCGAAGTGGTGGGGCTCGAAGTAATGGAAGTGTCAGAACCGCTCGAAGAACAATGTATATCTGACACGGTCTCGGTCCATCTGTGTAGGAACAGTTCTGAGTAGGTACAGCAATGCGTCAGTAGAGCGAGCAACAGATGGATCAAATAGAATGGGGGCACCACCGACTCGAATGCCAGTGATCAGTGAGAAGTCAAGAGGCGTCAATGTGGCCTCAAAAGTAGTGAAGTGGAAGGTATTGGTAGTATTCCACCACCGCTCAGCCAGGGCAGTCAGCCATACTCGGTCATTGCTCATCCTACCCAATAGGGGTATGAACCGAGCAAAGCCGGAGGCATCAATAATAGCCCGGCTAGGAGCAGGGAGGGCATCATACCACTCCAACACCTCTTCGAAGGCAGAACCACAGAAGCCTCTAATATAGTGACCAGCCTGAAAAAGAAAAAGACAAGCAAAAAATATATAAGAGCAGACTAAGCAAGAGATATGCAAAAAATGGCTGAAAGCAATAAAAACTCTAGGTTCGTGTGTGTGTGACGGACACACGAACCTAGGGTTAGAAAGATTTGTCTGGCGCACTAGGGTTTAGGGTTCCTAATTTTCTACTAGGACGTGCAAGATTTGCCTGACGCACCAAGACTTAGGGTTCCTAGTCTTCTACTAGGAACCCTAAGTCTTGGTGCATCAGGCAATCTCTATCATTTTGTGTTAATTATTCTCTTAGTTTTTCTTAAAAATCAAAAATAAAAAATCCTCCATTTGAAAATTGTGTTTTGCCCATTTTGCCCTAATTTTTTAAGATTTTTGAAAAAAAAATTCTAATTTTCTAAGATTTTTAAAAATGTTTCCTTAATTTTCTAGGATTTTAAAAAAAAATTCCAAAATTTTCTAAGGTTTTTGAAAATTTTTCTTAAAATGCCCCTTAATTTTCTAGGGTTTGTGATTTTTAAAAAATTTGTCCTAGTTTTTAGGATTTTCGACAAAATTTGCCTCTAATTTTTAAGATTCTCCCATTAATTTTCGTGCCCAAAAAACAAAAATAAAAATTCTCCCTTTAGTTTTTTTGTTTAGCTCCAAAAATAAAAATGAAAAATCAATCCCTTAATTTTTCATGTTTTCTTAAAAATAAAAAATAAAAAAATAAAATCTTTTATTTTTGTGTGATTTTTTCTAAAATAGTCGCATTTTTATTGTTCACATCTAAAACCTTAATCCTAGTATCCTTACTGTTTTCAATTCCATTGCACAGATACTGAAGCTAAGATTTGCAGTCCGATATCCATGTTTGTTATGATTACAGATTCCAAATATTACACAGCAGTCATCATAGGTATCAAAGTAAATCAACATCATCACATCACATCATATCATATCATCATATCACACGGGAGATCCTAGGCAAGCGTCTATGTTTGATATATATTGTATAAACATGCTTTGATATTGAAATAGCAGAGTTTAAGAACTTACCGATGGACGCTGGCGAGAAATATGCTGATCAAACTCCTGAAGAAGGACATCGGTAGCAATAGCATCAGTAGGTGGCTCGTAACGCCTCATCCCACCCGGGACCAAGCGGTGGGGTATCGGGACGTATGTTTGTAGATCAAAAGGCGCTGAATGGCCCTCCCCAGCGTCGAGATCGAGAAAATTGACCATCTCGGCCTCAGCAACAGCATCTGCAGCTGCCTATGCCTCGGCAGCTGCTAGTGCCTCCTCCTCAGCGACACGGCGGGAGGCACGCTCCGCCTAAAACACAAGGGTGTCCATTGCAGCAGAGGACTGCGTGGTGGTGACCCCGCTGGCAGTAAGGCTGGTGGTCATGTCCCGGAGAGTCCCCATAACGGAACTCTCGCTCACAGAGGAACCTTGGATGGCTCTCGCAATGTCCTCAAGGTGCTCGTGTTCCTCTATATTCGAGCGAAAAGAAGGAAAAAATAGCACGAATGCAAAGAACAAGAGAAGAGCAAGAAAGGGTTTGAGAGCACAAGGAGGCTAGAGAGAGAACAAGGTATGCAAGAATGAACCAAACCGCGCAACCTGGAAGACCATATACACGTATGGAAGTGGCGGTCGCCACCTTCCATTGTAACGACTGCCATGTTTTCCAAACGTCACATGGCGACCGCCATGTTCGAAGGGTTTTGAGTTGGCAACCGCCATGTCAAACGGATTTGGTCTCGGTGACCGCCAAGTTGTCAACAGTCACATCAGTTTTGGGGTTTTGAGGGGCTGTTTGGGGGTCTTTTATTATTTGTGCGTGTTTATTTTATTTTTTCTTTTAGTGTGTTTATTTTATTTGTGTATTTACTTTATGTGATTTTTTTTGTGCGTTTTGATTTCGTGTGTATTATTTCCAAAAAGATTCTTAGCAAAAATAAATTTTTTGTATAAATAATAATTTTTCTTATTTTGTGTGTGTGTTTTTCTAAAACTAATCTAGGGTTTTTTTTCAAGAATAATTTTATAAAACTTCGGTGTTTCTCAAAAATACTTCAAGAAAATTTTATATGTTTAAAAATGATTTTAAATTTGCGTATTTTCTTCGAAAATGATTGTGTGTTTTGCACAAGTAATTTGTGTATTTTTTATTTAAACCTTATCTTTTTGTGGCTTTTCTCCCGATAAATTTAATTTTAAGTCGTGACTTAGCTTTTAATTATTTTTATCCCGTACTCTGTCAGGAATTTCTAGGTCTTGACTCGATTAATTAATTCGTGGTCCCTTCTTCTGATGCATTTAATTTTAAGCCGTGACTTGGCTTTTAATTATTTTTATCCCGTGCTCCATTTCGAATTTTTAGGTCTTGACTCGACCTATTAATTCGTGGTCTCTCCTTCCAAAAAATTTAATTTTAAACCGTGACTTGGCTTTTAATTATTTTTATCCCGTGTTTTGTCCTGAATTTTTAGGTCTTCACTCGATCTATTAATTCGTGATTTTTTTTCCTCCTGATGAATTTAATTTTAAGTTGTAACTTGACTTTTAATTATTTTTATCCCGTGTGTCGTCTCGAATTTTTGGGTCTTGACTCGACCTATTAATTTGTGGTCTCTCCTTCCGATAAAGATAATTTTAAGTCGTGACTTGGTTCTTAATTATTTTTTTCCAATTTTCATCCCAAGTTTTTAAGTTTTGACTCAACCTATTAATTCGTGGTTTCCTACCGATAAATTTAATTTTAAGCCGCAATTTGGCTTTTAATTATTTTTATCTCATGCCTCATTCCTAGTTTTTAGGTCTTGACTCGAACTATTAATTCGTAGTTTCCTTCCGATAAATTTAATTTTAAACCGTGACTTGACTTTTAATTATTTTTATCTCATGCCTCGTTTCGAATTTTTAGGTCTTAACTCAATCTATTAATTCGTGGTTTCTTCCGATAAATTTAATTTTAAGCCGTGACTTGGCTTTTAATTATTTTTATCCCGGATTTTGTCCCGAGCTTTTAGATCTTGACTCGCCTTATTAATTCGTGGTTCTCTCCGATGAGGATGATTTCAAAGTTTTGACTCGACTTTTTAGTTATCCTTATCCTGTTATCGTTCCGAATTGTTAGGTCTTGACTCGACTGATCAATTTGTGATTGCTTTCCCAGTTAAGGTAATTTCTAGGATATTGACTCGATCCTTTTAATTATTTTATTTCCAGCCGAGTTCTTAGATCTTGACTCGATCTCTAGGATTTGTTTGATCATATTGATGTTTATACTAGTGTCAACAGCATGTTAGCATCTGTTTACATAATGTTAAGCATCTGCATCATGTTTCTCATCATTCTATCCTTGCATTTTGCTCTAGAAACTATGTTTTAGTCTGATCCCTAGTAAAGGGGTACGTAGGCAGCTCGATAAAAATTCGAGTACGACCAACGTCATATGCATATTTGTGTGTTTATGGCCTAAAATTGATGGCTCAGTCAAATAGATGTTGTCTCTGGATCTTTGATATAACTTGTATCACGCGTTGCTATACAAGTTATATCAAAGTATGGCAACTATAGACACCCCAATTTGACTCCGTCTAATTTTAGGTGAATCCGATGATGAAAATAGTTGGAATGGTGCCTCAGTTCAATCCTCGGGAAATGATCCAAGCTTGGTATTTGAATCCAATCATCAAAATCTTCAAACCAATGAAATTATGTTGAACCACCAATTCCAATGTGGCGACCGCTAATAGAACCTTTGGAAAATTTCATTTATTGTGGCGACCGGCAACTCCATTGTGGCAACCGCCAATAGAACCTCTTGAAAATCCTAACCAAAAGTGGCGACCGCCAACTCACATTGTGGCGACCGTCAATAGAACCTCTTGGAACCTTTTCAAATATGGCGACCACCAACTCATGACCTGGTGACCGCCAACTTCAAATAGTTTGACGTGTCCTAGAACGTGTCATTATCTCATTGGTTGAAGAATTCTATAAATACCATACCTCAGCGTACGTTTTCAAGGGAGAATTTTAGAGAGAAGCTCTGCCGAGTCGCCGAACAATCTCGAGCTCCGACGCCAAAGTCCTGCCAAAGTATTGAGAGCCGAGCTCCTAATACCAAAGTTCTGAAACCCTAGCTTAGATCATCGCCCGAGGACCGAATTGCCATTTCCCGGCTCGAGAATTCTTTAACGATCCAGGCATTTTGCTTAGATCCCCAGTTCTTCTAGCTCTATCCCTACCTCTCTGGAGTAACCGGTTACTGTAATTGTTTCATTTACATACTTTCTTACATTATTCATGTAGTTGCTTTAATCACTAGATTTCATTTAGCTTATAAGTAATGTGCTTATTTTGAGTAAATTAGTTAAAGTCGTGTTATAATTTCAATTCTATTTTGTTTATTTAGTTTGTTTACATTTTGTTGCACATTCACACCCGGTACATTGTTTCTCTTCATTACCTCATCAATTAGTGTTAACATCTTTGGTAATTACAATTTGTAATGTTGTTAATTGTTATTATCAATGCACTAACATTCATGTGAATGTAGTTATCAATACTACATTCACATTTTTTAATAATTGTCTAGTTATTTATTCATCATTTTTTTCGTTTTCTTTCTCTTTTATTTTCTTCTAATGTTAGTCCAATCTTCTTTTATTAGCATTTTTATTTTATTTTTTTCTTTTCATGTTAGTTTAATATTTAATTTAATGCTAATATTCTATTTTTT
This sequence comes from Heliamphora ciliata, assembly GCA_032360265.1. Classification (NCBI taxonomy): domain Eukaryota; kingdom Viridiplantae; phylum Streptophyta; class Magnoliopsida; order Ericales; family Sarraceniaceae; genus Heliamphora; species Heliamphora ciliata. The sequence goes on from JAUMHN010100451.1 coordinate 10,720, forward strand.
TTCTTTTCTTTTTAAATGTTAGCTTATTTTTCCTTTCATAGTATTTATTTTTCGTTTCTATTCAATTATTTTTTTAAATCCCAAAATCATAAAAAGTTTTTTAAACTAGATTTCATCTTTAAGTATAATTTTCTTCTCTTTTATTTTCTTTTCCTATTATGTTCTTTTGTCTCTTTTAAAATATAAAATATAAATAATTAAATTTTCTTTTTAGTTTAAATAAGTATTTTTTAACCTTTTTATTTTAGCATAATTTTTTTTACAAATGTTTTCTTTATTTTATTTTTCTTTAAATTTTTAAACTTTCTTTTGTCATAACACCCTTATTTTTAATTTCTTTATTAGTAAATTTTCTTTTTAATATAGAATTTTATGCATATTTTATTTTATATTTTATTTTTTTTATTAAAATATTCATCATGATAATGCTAATCTAGTTTGTTTTGACAATATACATGTTTTAGTTTCTTTAAAATTGTGTTTAAAATAGTTTAGCAAATTTTGTAGCAATTCATGTTTATGTAATTTTAGCAATTTCTAGCATATTTTTGTCCTTTTATTTAAATCATGGTAGTTTAGTTTATTTTGATGAAATTACATGTGGGAGTGCTTTATATATCCTTTAGTTAGAATTGCATACCATAGGACATAAAATTTTACCTTTTTATTTGTTTTATTTTGGTGTTTTATATACATATGTTATGTATTTTTCATATTTGATTTTGGATGTTTATTCTTTGCCTTTATTTTTTTTTATTTGCATGCATTTGAGAAATCTTATTAAAAAACTAATGATCATTAGTAGAGACCAACCCTACGATTGGACGAACGGATGCCTAACACCTTCCCCGATACGTACTTTAACCCCTGGACAATTTTTCTCTAGTTAAACGTTTTAAAGATCAGTAGCCATTTTTGTTTTTTTTTTGTTTTTCTCAAAAACTAAGTGGCGACACTATTTTCAATAAAAAAGAGTTTTCAAAGTTTGACTTTCAAGGTATTAAAATATTTTTCAAACATCTTTTGAACTCTTTATTTTTGAACATTTTCAAAAATCCCAAAATCTTGGTGCCAAAGAGATACACAGTTCGAGGGATGCAAAAAAAAGCGCCAGTGGCCAACTGGTCCGAGTTCTCATTCGTTGGGATCATTTCAGCCGCAATTGTCTACATTTGCACCATCAATGACCTCGACGAGAAGGCCAAAACAAAGAGAGACTTTTGTTATGGGTGCGGACAGCCCAAACATCGAGTGAAAAACTGTCTACAGAAGGGACAGTCTCAGAGTTCAATGCCTGTTTAGTCTTAGGGTTCGTCTCATGGGAGAGAGCCACCAATATGTTTTAGGTACGGTCAGTCAGGGCATATTCGTAGATACTATCCCTGAGGAGGGAGTGTTCAGAGTGTGACAGGAGAGCCAACTGTTCCATCTGCACAGAGACGAAAGACCTCTCAGCAACCTAGGGCTCAGACGTCTAGGTTTACAAAAGGAGGTGCCTCATCATAGTCTATGAGGCGATCGACGGTCTAGGGTTATAGTGGGCAGGCCAGAGCACCACAAGGCAGAGCATATGTTCTTGTAAATCCCGGTGCTTCCAAAGCACCGGTCATGCCCGATGCTACAGCTACACCATCCATGACTAGAGGTACTCTTCTAGTCTATAAATCATGGGCCAGTGTTCTCATCGACACGGGAGCATCGCATTTCTTTATTTTCTTTGCTTTTGCATCTTCATTGGGGTTAGAAAAAGACTCGTTGGGCAGTGCATTGAGCGTAGAGACCTCGATCAGTGAGAATGAGGTGTTGAG
>JAUMHN010100451.1:12627-25052 GCA_032360265.1 Heliamphora ciliata
GACGGGTGATTGTTTTTATTTTGTGGGCGACCAGGATAAGGGTTTGATGTCTATGCCCGGTGTTGCTCAGGATCGGGGGAATTTGAATTTCCTCTTCTTTGCTCTCAGGTTGAATGAGATGGTTGGGGTTCAAGGAGAGGTACCCCCTATGGTTTGTGATTACCCAGATGTGTTTTTCGACGATTTGTTTGAGTTGCTGTCGAGCCATGAGGTGGAGTTTTCTATTGATCTGATTCCGAAAGCTGCTCCCATTTCTATGCCATCTTATCTCTTGCACCAGCTGAGCTGCGAGAACTCAAGGTACAACTTTAGGAGTTACTCGATAAGGGGTTTGTACGCCCGAGTACTTCGCCTTGGGGTGCTCCAGCTCTTTTTGCTAAAAAGAATGATGGATCCTTGAGGCAATGCATAGACTTCCGGAAGTTGAATCGGGTAACAGTGAAGAACAAGTATCCTATGCCGACGATTGATGACTTGTTTGATTAGTTGAAGGTGTCGAGCTGCTTCTCAAAGATTAACTTAAGGTCAGGGTATCATCAGCTGGGGATTAGGGATTAGGACATAGCAAAGACCGCCTTTCAAACTCGTTATGGTCACTATGAGTTTCTGGTTATGTTGTTCGATTGGAAAAACACTCCTGCGACATTTATGGGTTTGATAAACCATATCTTTCACCCATATCTAGATAATTTTGTGATTGTGTTCGTGGATGATATTCTTATCTATTCACCCACGAGGGAGATGCACGAGATGCATCTACGTATTGTCTTACAGCTTTTGAGAGAGCATCGCTTGTATGCGAAATTCGAGAAGTGTGAGTTTTGGATGTCAGATATGAGATTTCTTAGACACGCGGTGTTGAAAGATGGGGTATCGGTGGATTCTTCAAAGACTGCTGCAGTAAATGACTTAGAGCGACTGAAGAATGTCTTTAAGATCTGTAATTTTTTGGATTTGGCAGGCTACTATCGGCGGTTTGTGAATGATTTTTCTAGACTTGCAGTATCGATGACGCGTCTTATGCAGAAAGGGGTCATGTTTGTGTGGAGCGAGTCCTGTGAGTCGGCTTTCCAAGAAATCTCATATCTGACATCCAAAACTCACACTTCTCGAATTTTACATACAAGCGATGCTCTCTCAGAAGCTGTAAGACAATACGTAGATGCACCTCGTGCATCTCCCTCGTGGGTGAATAGATAAGAATATCATCCATGAACACAACCACAAAGTTGTCTTGGCTGCTGTAGTGATGGACTTGGAGCGACTGAAGAATGTCTTTAAGATTTGCAATTTTTTGGATTTGGTAGGCTACTATCGGCGATTTGTGAATGATTTTTCTAGACTTGCAGTACCAATGACGCGTCTTATGCAGAAGGGAGTCATGTTTGTGTGGAGCGAGTCCTGTGAGTCGGCTTTCTAGGAGTTGAATAGGAGATTGACCAGTGCACCAGTGTTGATTATTCCTGAGTGAGGTTTTAGTTACACAGTGTACTATGACGCGTCACATGATGGTCTGGGTTGTGTTATGATGTAGGGAAATAAGGTCGTGGCATATGGATCTCGGCAGTTAAAGACGTATGAGAAGAATTATCTAACACATGACCTGGAGTTAGCAGTCGTGGTCTTTGCCTTGAAGACATGGCATCACTATCTTTATTGTGAGCACTTTGAGATTTTTTTCGATCACGAGAGTTTAAAATACTTATTTTCACAAAAAGACTTGAATCTACGCCAACGACGATGGATGGAGTTGTTAGAAGACTACGACTTCGATTTGCAGTACCTCCCAAAAAAGGCCAATGTTATGGCCGACGCACTTAGTAGGAGATCTCATGGTTCGTTAGCTTCTGTGGCTATAAAAAATGGGATATGCTTGGGGAGATTAGTGAGTTTGATCTATGTCTCGGGGAGACAAGGAGAGGTGCGACCTTATTTTCAGTAGCTTCACGACCTGCATTGGTTACACATGTGTTAGAGGTTCAGTAGTCGAATCAGGAGGCTCAGATGATACGGGACCGTATTGCTAGTGGGAAGAACAATACAGGATGGGTCGTGAGCTCATATCAGAGTTTGAGATTGACAAGGAGATTATTTGTACCAAAGTCGTGTCGTGCCGATGTGCTACATAATTTTTATCATTCACTTCTTACAGTGCATCCAGGAGGCACGAAGATGTATCACGATCTGCGCTGTCAGTTCTGATGAACGAGAATGAAGAAGGATGTGATTCGATTCGTTTCTCGGTGCCTTACCTATCAACAGGTAAAGGCGGAACACTAGAGACCTGCAGGATTGTTTTAGCCATTGCCAATATATGAGTGGAAGTGAGAGAACGTCACGATAGATTTTGCATCAGGAGTTCCTCGATTGCCGAAGGGACACGATGCTGTTTGGGTTGTGGTTGATAGATTGACGAAGTCTGCACACTTTCTTCCCATTTGTGTGAAGGATTCAGTGGACAGACTAGGTAAGTTATATGTCCGTGAGATAGTCCGGCTACACGGAGTACCTGTGACCATTGTTTCTGATCGAGACCCGCGCTTTACATCGCACTTTTGGCAGAGCCTTCAGGTGGCTTTAGGGACGAGCTTCACCTTCAGCACAACTTTTCACCCTCAGACTGACGTTCAGTCTAAGAGGACCATATAGATTTTAGAGGACATGATGAGAGCCTATGTACTTGATTTTTGGGGTTCTTAGGAAGATCATCTACCGTTGGTAGAGTTTGCATATAATAACAGTTATCAGTTCAGTATTGAGATGGCACCGTATGAGGCTTTGTATGGTAGGCCGTGTAGGTCCCCCATGTGTTGGACAGATGTGGGAGAGACCACAATTCTAGGACTCGACTTGGTATGAAAGACAACAGAGAAGATTACAGTGATTCGCCAATGTCTAGTGACAGCTCAGAGTTGCCAGAAGAGCTATACTGATCGGAGGAGGAGACTATTGGAGTTTGCAGTGGGGGATCATGTGTTTCTAAAAGTCTCACCACGTAGAGATTTGATGAGGTTTGGCCGTAGAGGGAAGTTATCACCACATTTCATTGGACCATTTGAGATCCTTGACAGGATTGGAGAGGTAGCATACCGTCTGGCTTTACAATCTCAGTTGGCGTCTGTGCACAACATGTTTCACGTTTCTATGTTTAGGAAGTATGAACCTGACCCGTCTCATGTTCTAGATTGGGCTAAGTTACAGGTTGATGAGGATGTTACATATGAGGAGCGGCCTGTGAAGATCTTAGATACCAAAGAGCAAGTTTTGAGAGGGAGAACCATTGCGTATGACAAGGTCCTGTGGCTTCATCACGGTGTTGAGGAAGCGACGTGGGAGCTTGAGTCCGGAATTCGGGCAAGATATCCGGAGTTGTTTGCTTCTTGACCTTTCTTAACCTTGTCGTAAATTTTGGGGCTGAAATTCGTTAAGAGGGGAGTTGTGAGACCCGGTTTCATTTTATTTTGCGATATATGCATGTTCGATGTGTTTCTTTCGATACATGTATATCTCCGGTGAATGGTTTATGCTTTATTATCGTAGAACCTCATGTTATATGTGTTTTACATATGTGTTTTATACATGTTCGAGGTTTAGAAAGATCGTTTTGTAGTTTTTCGATTCGTTGGTTGGACAGTGGCAATCCAGTCGATTGAGGAGGTGATTCCAGTCGACTAGATGCCCACTGTTGTGCTTCAGTCGACTGAGGTTGGGCACTCAGTCGACTGACTTGAGGCGGTGGGTGTTTTTAGTTTTTCCAGTAGCATTTCAGTCGAGTAGATGGCTGAATTCAGTTGACTGAATTCCTGTACGGGGATGAGACTATAAATATCAAGCTTGGGTTAGATATTTTCAAAACCTTTCTTTCTGACTAAGTTTCTTTTTCTCTCTACCTTCTCTCTAGACTTTTGAGGGCCCAAGACTTAGTTTTTCTCGATCTGTTAGTGGATCTTTGTTATCCACGTCGTGGGCTCTGCTTCCATCCTGACAGAATCTCATTTTAACGAAGTCTGTTCTTGCACGTGGATCGAGACATCGAGTTTTTGACTCGTCGAGATAGGATCCTAGACTATGTTGTTGTTAATGGGTGTTACGTGCAGTTATACGCTTTTCTACCTGTTGAAAATGCTTTAAATGCCGTATTTTATGTTTAAATTATGTTTTTTCGGATAAAAAGTATGTTTTGCCCTTTTTATCTTGATTTTTACTTGTTATGGACATGTGGATATCAGTGGTTTTCAAAAGGAGGTTTGAAAAAGATGTGATTTGTAAAAATCTTAAAAACGGTATTTTTGGAGGTTTGAAGCTAACTCTTAGAGTTGAGCTTGGATTTAAATATTTCATCGGGATACAATATCGTTTTTATGGTTATAAGAATGATACGATGTTATGTATGAAGATATTTAGTACATGGCTATGTGCGTACTTTTATCTATTGAATCATACAAAAAATTGCATACTAGGGCATGTGAATGTCCAGCGGTAAAAGACCGCTAAGAATTGCATATTGGGGTATGTGAATGTCCTACGGTGAAAGACCGCTAAGAGTTGCATATTAGGGCAAGTATTTGTCCCGCGGTGAAAGACCGCAAAGAGCTGGATGCTTAGGTTAGTATTGTCCCACGGTGAAAGACCGTAGAAGAGTACAGCATGCATATGACCTTGTTGTATATGCTTAATGTGTTATTGATCATTGTTAGATGTCCTAATGGGTTTTGGAGAACTAAAATCGTTTTGAAATTTTATGTTCTATAATTACATATCCTGCTTTACTGCATCATAGTCTGTTTTATTGGGTTTCGGCTCACGGTGTGGGACTTGTCAAATCTTTTTCAAGTAAAGATGTTGATGATCACGGGGCATAGATCTAGTGGTGCCCGTGGTGGCGGGTGACGAAAGACTTTCTTTAGTTTTCCTTTTGTATGCCTGTTTCTGAAGGCGTGTGTTGTACATCATAAGACGATACAATGTATGCATGTTGGAACTGAATGTCTACTGTTTATGAGAGATAAACCTTGAGTTCTCTTTTTCTTTTAATTTCAAAGGCTGTATTTAATTGTTGAAAATCCTATTTTTATAAAACTGGGTTTGGTGGACTTTTCACGTGACCCTGGGTTTTGGGGCGTGACATAGAACCTAGCAAGCTTGGGGCACACAAATATTATACATCCAATGTTTTATCTTACCTTAATTTTTAGTTTTAAATCTTTTAGGTTATAACTGAGTAAAAAATTAAAATATTCGAAAAGTCTGTTTATAATATTGTGTTTGTAGCTTTTAATTATAAATCAACAAACATAAATTATATTATTTAAAATGATAAATTTATAATTTTAATAGATATTTATAAATTCCATGTAAAGTTATAATTACATAATTTTAACTATAATTAAAATCTTAGTTACACCAAGTACCCTCCATGCAATATTACATAAAAGGACAATGGGCAAGGTAGTATTTATCTTAAAAAGTTAGCACTATTTGGGATAACTTTTTTCTTTTGGCTATTTATTGTCGCCTTTTTATGTTTTTTCTTGAACTTTTTTATTTTTTAGTTTATTTTTTTAAAGTTTTATGATTCGTCATGATAAAATGAATCTAAGAATATATTAGTTTTGGCTAAAAGTTAAAATGGGTTTTTTCATCTTGTATAAGTTTTTTTTTGTGGGGAGGGGGGGGGTTATTTTTTTTTTTTTAAAATTTTTGCGTCGTAAGAGAAATCTAAAAGGGATAGATTGTGATTCCTGAAGAGTATCATGCTATCATTCTTTTGAACTGAGTGGTCATCTCTGAGGGGTGTGAATTTATGCTTGAGAAGAGTGTCGATGACACGCTTGTAAGCATTGGTGATATTATTCTATTTTGGTACTTTAATTTTCTATCATTTTCCATTGATTTCCCAACAATCTTAAGAGTATATATGGATGCTGCAATGCTCACTGCAAACAAGGTTATGCCTGGCTTGACAAAGATTAAACCCTTTAATGGTTCATTCTTCAAATATTGGCAACAAAAGATGAACCTGGTCTTAGATATCTCCAACGCCCAATTTGTTCTTACCACACTCTATCCCACTCCCGAATTAAACAATCATGAAGAGTTATTCACTAAAAGGGATAGAGCTGATAAGGTGGGCAAGAGTATCATTTTAAACTCTCTATCTAATAAACACTTTGATGTTTACTATGGTGTGGATCATGCATATGAAATATGGAATGCTTTTGTTAAAAAATGTGTGATTTAAGATGCTGAGCGAAAAAATATGTTGTAGGAAATTTTTCTAAATTTTCAGATGAAAATTGACAAGGATGTTTCAACACAAATTCATGAGTTTCACATGCTGTCCTCGAACTCAAGAATGAAGGAATTGAGCTACTTGAAACATTCATTGCTCCTGCCTTGATTGAAAAGCTTCCTGACAGTTAGAGGGACTACAAGAATAGCATGAAGCATAAAATGAAGGACATGACCCTCAAAAAAATCATTCTCTATGTTTGAGTCGAAAAGAAGAATAGACTGCTGATGAAAGATGAAAAGGCTAAGGAAATTTTCGTAAAAGCAAATGTGGTAATGCAAAGGCCAAATGGCGATGCTGGAAAACCAAAATACAAGCCATGTAGCATGCATCACAAACCACACGGCATGCAGCACAAGCCTTAAGATCAAACTTTCAAAAAGAAAGGTAATTGTTATGTTCATGAAAAATCTTATCACCATACTCATCAAAGTAAACACAGGAAGGGAAATAATAATCTTGTTAAACCAAATGTCAACTTGGCCGAAACAAATGTCAACTTTGCTGAAACAAATGTTATTGCTACCATTATTTTTGAACTAAACATGGCAGTAGAAGAGAAAGACTGGTGGTAGACTCTGAGACTACCAGGCACATCTGTAAATTACTTTAATACTTATGCACCTGTGAATAGAATTTTTTCTATAAGAGTTTTTATCGCACTAACATCTATATTTAATCTTGTGATTCACTTAAAGGATGTTAAGACTATTTTCTTAAATTGCAACCTAGAAGTAGAAATCTATATAAAACAATTAGAAGGCTGTGTTGCTGTGGGAAAAGAAAATAAGGTGTACAAATTAGTCAAATTTTTATTTTTATATGAGTTAAAACAAGCCCCCTAAATAATGGCATGAGAAATTTGACTTTGAGCTCATCTTTAATGGATTCACTATTAATGACGTTGATCGATATATCTATTATAAAATCTATGATAACTCTATTGTCTCTATTTATCTTTATGTGGATGGCATGCTTATATTTGGAACATGCTTGGATGTTGTGATTAAAGCTAAATGTATGTTGTCATCTAAATTTGATACGAAAGACATGGGAGAAAACTTACAAAAATTGGAAATGGCTTGATACTTTCACAAGCACACTACATTGGGAAATTGCTGAAGAAATTTGGACATTTTGATGTTAAACCTTTGTTTACATCATATGGTTGTACTGTTTATCTTGGAAAGAATAAGGAGACTTGTGTAGCTCAATCTGAATATGCACAAATTATTGGTATTTTAACATATTTGATTGACTGTATTAGATCTGGCATTGCTTATTCTAAATAGACTTAGCATATATGCACAGAACTCGAGTAAGAATAACTGGAATGTTATATCTAAATTAATGGAATACCTTAGAGAAACTATGGACATTGGTTTAAGTTATTGTAGATTTTCTACCGTACTTGAAAGGTATAGTAATGCTAACTGGGTTTCTGATTCAGACAAGATAAAATTTACAAGCGGGTATGTATTCACTCTAGGTAGAGGTGCAGACTCCTAAAAATCTTTCAAACAAACTTGCATTACTCGGTCTACTATGGAATTTGAGTTTATTGACTTGGAAAATGCATTATCTAAGGCTGAATGGCTTAGAAACCTCTTAACAGATATACTTCTATTGGTGATACCAGCTCCACATGTGTTTCTACATTGGATTGCCACGCTGCAATAGTTTGGGCAAGAAATAAGACCTACAATGACAAGAGTAGGCATATATAACTAAGACATAACATTGTGAAACAGTTGCTGGGTGATGAGATTATATCCCTGGACTTTATGAGATTAGAGAAAAACTTGGCCAACTCTCTAACGAAACCACTAAGCAAGAATGTCACGACCCATTGTAATATATGATGTCTGTAACCGGCCAGTAAGTCAAAACCCACCAAGACCTCTTTTCTTTACTTTTCACATTCTCATTTTGAATCTTTTCGACTAAATTTTTTTTTCCTTTTTAAAATAACTTCATACAACTTGGAATGAAAATAAAGTATTTGTTGAAAGAAATAACTTTTAATAAAACAAACGTACTCCTAGAGCAACTAATAAAATTAAAGTGCAACAATACTGAAGTGTAGTTCTAAGTACTTATTACAAAATTTTGAACTACAGCATTGACAGAAATAGAAAAATTAAACATAAATTAAAACTTCTTATTCCAACAACTGACTTCTTCATATAATCAAACGTCACCTGAAATTGTATCAACGTCCATTAGCAAAACTAGTGTAAATTTAATGATATCTGAACTCTTAATTATTGCACAGTGTTAGAATGATATATATATATATATATATATATATATGTGTGTGTGTGTGTGTGTGTGTGTGTGTGTTAAACGGTTAACAAGAATTCGATAGGGAGTGACTCTACATTTTATACGGTGAACATAATCATTCCTTATAGCCACCTGACCGTGGCCCCCACCCTTATTGTCTCGTCTCGCTAAAACACTTATTGTCCTCCGGTGGCCAGAATGTCATTTAACCCATCATTCTTTCATACATCATTTTTATTCGTTTTTATTTTTCATCATTCTTTTTTTATTTTCATCATTCATTCTCATTCTTTAACAATATGGCATATTAAGCATTCACGTAAAATAAAAACTAGTTCAGATATTAGAGACTCACCTAGTATAGCAGAAACTTAATTCAATTTGTTGAGAAAACTCCAAATCTAGAACAAGTACAATAAATACTAATTTTAGAAAAGTTAACAATTCCTACTTTATATTTCTAATTTAACTTCGATTCTTGTAAACACACTTTTTTAAAAAAAAAAACCAACTAAAATTCATAATATTTAATTTATTCTATTTTTTCTAACTTTCTAAACTTTGACTTTATTTTATTATCTAATTTGATCATCATTTCTTTTAGGAATTTATCAAAATCATAATTTTTATATTAAAAGAAGACTAAATTTCAAAACCATGAGAAAATACTTGTTTTTAGTAAAATTCTTTATATTTACATCAATTTATTCTTTATTGAATCTATTCTATTTTTCTTTTTTTTAAATCTTTTATAAAAATCTAAATCATTAAAAACACCAAAGATGTACCCAAAAATTTAATTTTTTTTATTTCATAAAACTAGCTAAAAACATAACATGTAAAAATATTAATTCTGACTTTATAAAATATTCATATAAAATTGTATACACACTTTTTAAAATCTTTTTATCTTTTTAAAATATTCATTTTGTATTAAATAATAGGATGATTCTTAAATTATTTAATTATTTAGTTAAATTTTATAATTTTCAACTACTAATAACATAACTTGGTTATTGCTAGTTGCTACTATTTCAAATTCTTTATTAAAAATATTTAACCTTTTTAACTAAAAAATCTCATTTTTATTTATTAGACTTATAATATTTTAATATAATTTTTAATATAACTAATTAAACTCATATAAATTTGGATAAAAATTTTATAGCTTGAATCTTTATCCTAACTTATTAAAGGCTAAAACCATGTAAAAACACTTATTTTTAAAATATTTAAGCTTATCTCTTTAAAATTTGATTTTTTTTAAATATATTTTTTTTTGTAAGTAGTATATTAACGGTCGTAATCGTAAATTAATGTAATTATTGTTACAATTATTATTATTATTTATTTACTTAATTAATTGTATTGTTTTTTTTTTCTTTTTTTTTTGTCCTAACTTCTAACCTAATCTTGCATCCAACCCAACTAAATATACACTGAGCCAACAAAACCTAACTTATGCATAGATACATATACTGTTTGATGGAAGCTAAGTTTAACGGCTCGGTTAAAAGAATTAAAAGTGCATTTAAGCCACCGGTTACCTATTATTAATAAGTATTAACACCCATCGGTTATATATATTATTATATAATAAAATTTGTATTTATTTTACTATTAAATAAATATTCTTCTTCTTCTTCTTCTTCTTCTAATTATTATTCAATAAAACATCATAATTTGCATATTTAATGTATATCGTGATCATAACTAAAAATTTATTAGTATAATTATTACGATAGCCATTGTGATTATTATTTATTTGTTTAATTTAATTAATTAATTTTATATATATATATATTCTAAAATATCACAAAGAAACTAGTGTATTAAAGATTGAGGGGGTGGGATTGATATCCATATATGAGGTCAACAATAATGATAACACAATTTATATGAATGGAGATCCCATGAATTAGGTTCATATGGGTAATAACAAATTGTTGGTTAACATGGATAAACACTATCATTTATATATTCCTTATTTTGGTGTAGATAGTGCAAGACTGCGACGTGTGAGGCTAAGCAACAACTCTTAATGAATTCTTAGTCCAAGATTTGATGGTGTATCGGTTGCAGTATACACTTAATGAATTCACCAATATGGGTCTGAAAGTGGAGCCTCTTCCTATAAGAACTCAGACAAATTCTTTAGAGCAGTTATGAAATCCAAGTAAGGTGCATGGCCTATTCGTGCCAACTTAGTGAACAACTTTTGAAAAGAGACTATGCTATAGGTACTTGGTATATTTGATCTGCAATTGGGAACTAAGTTCATAGAAGTTCAACTTTACCAACTTCTTACAGATGATATTCTCGTAACCCAAGTCATTGGTTCATAGCCCAAAAGCACCAACAGTGACATAATACATTTTCTATAGATCGTATTCAATATTTCCATCTTTCTCCCTTTCTTATTTTGTAATATGTGGTGGATTATTGGAGTTTGTATTTCAAAACAAGAAAGAAAGGATCTTTGTCCCACATTGAAAAGACACCAAAACTTTGAGCTTATTATATATTTCTTCACTTCACTTGTATAGTAAACAAGGCTAGACCAAGGGAGCCATCGCACGTATGAGGTTGGGCCAAAGCTCAACTGTCGCACCCCAAACTCTAAGTCACGTAAAGCACCCATAAATAACCATATAAAACACCTAACCCGATATTCACTCACAAATCAATAAAACATGCATTTAATATATTTGCCAAAAAGGTTTACATTACAAGATTCCAACGCCGAAAAACATGTAAACATACATGGTTCAAAAAAATAAAAAGGAAAACTACAGATCTTCCGCCTCTCCAACAACTCCAAATCAACCTGCGTGACCAGTACCTGAAAAATATTTCAAATCTCACATCGTGAGTCAAAGCTCAACAGAAACTAGACAAGCATGAAATATAAACAAAGCATGCTCGAAAAACAAGATACAGTTTTCGACTCACACGAGCCATAAAAATGGTTTTAAAGACGATTTTGAATCCGAACTCACACGAGTTCCAAAGGAAAATATTTTAAAAACAGTTTTGGATAACGACTCACATGAGCCCTAAGGGAAACGGTTTTTATATCTTAACTCATATTAGTCTCCGATGAAAACATTTCAAAAATGGTTTTATACGAGGACTTCCAAGAGCCTCAAGGAAAACAATTTTTAAAAACGGTTTTGTATCACGACTCATCGGAGCCTAGAAAATAATTTGATATATAGATATAGTACAATGCTTCACCAACAAAAATAGACTCCTACGAGCCAAGACTCCCACGAGCCTCACATGCAATACAAAATTGACTCTCACAAGCCCTAATAACTGTCCTAACACAGAGATAAAGATCCATACTCAAACACACATCTACGGGATAAAATCGTATACTACGGGATAAAATCGTATACCACGAGATAATATTGCATACCACGGGATAATACCGCATACTATGGGATAACACCGCATAGTACAGGATAATACCGAATCAATATATGCATATACAAAACCAAAACCTTAAATGCACCAAGATCACATAAGATCACATATCCATCCTACCACATGCATGAATAAAACTAATCAGAGTTCTATAAGCACAGAAGCATGTGTAACCACGATGTTCCATATAACGACGCCACATAACCCGTCACGACATCACATGCCACATGTGAGACCCTAACTCAGTTTATTTTGAGAATAATTTAAGTGTTGACGGAATTTGAGTTAACCTTTAATCTCGGTATGGTGGGATTTTGTTTCTTTAGAATAGAATAGTATGCGCGTATGAGTTTTACGCTTGTTCGGGTTCGAAAGAGGTTTGTTTGGCAAGTGTTTAGGCTATAAAACCTGTTCTGTA